>MU119366.1:0-31922 GCA_014904845.1 Acephala macrosclerotiorum
GGGGGGTGATCGATGGGTGGACTGTAGTAAGGTGCCTTCCCCGAGTGCAAGTACTCCATGCCACTCTGACGCAGCGATCCAGCATTTCCAAGAAAAGAACAATTCAAAGAGTATTTAAACGTTTCTCTCACCACCAGAAACAAGACAATGAGAATTGTCACTTTAAATCCATCACGAAGCCAAAACCTAGTAGTAAATCTTCGAGCACGCTCTTTCAAGGGACATTCGAGCTATGAGAACTCTCCCATTGCTCCTTCCAAACCCAGGTGATATCAATAATAAAACTTTTTAATTTTATTACTTATATTCATACTCCTGTATCACCTCCTTTCTCGTTACAATCACGGACTTGGGGCTCTGCGTATGCTCTTTAGCAATAGTATCAAACCCATGGCTGGCAGGTTCATCTAGGTTCAAGGTGCTAGCCGTCTCAGCGCTGATTGTAATCTTGACCCCGTCCCCAGTACTCTTGGCCAGATGGGGGCCCTTGACTGGACCCAATGGATACCCTCCAGCGGGATATAGATCCTCCGTGCTGCTATTTGCATCATCTTCAACTCCTTTGCGGATGGTAGAACGTTTCCCATTTTCCACACCTCGCGAGCTGCCATACCGGTTATAGTCGGTGTTGCTCGGTCGGATGGGCGTCTGTGTCGAAAAACTCTGGAAAAACTTGAAGAAGTTGGATAGCAGGGGCCGCAGGGTTGGCAAGCAGGCGCAAATAACACCTGAGTTCAGCTCAATCGTCGACCAGCAAGAGGCTTCGACATTATCCCAGGTGAAATCTGTGCTCTTGGCTGCTTGCTTCAAGAAATCGATGCGAACAATAGATAGTGAACAAGTACTAGAGGCGGAATTAGCCTAGAAGACGAGCCGTAGGTTACACGTACAAGAACCCGAGGCAGAACACGCCAAGCAAGATGGCCTTCTGCCTGGTAGGTAACTTCAATGAACCCAGCAAAGGTAGAGGTAATGTAAACACCACCAGGTCAGTTACAATATTGACGGAGGCATTGGTGTACCAAACGGCCAGACGATCAATGCATGTCGCTTTAACAGAGCTATCCCACATTGCGGCAATAGGGACGCAGGTAAATATCGCCGTCAACAATTGCACCAACGCGAACATTGCAACAAATACCAAGGCGGCAAGAGTCGCTATTCGCATGGATGGCGAGGGGAAAATGCGACGGTACTGGAAGAGGAACGACATCTTGATGAAACTTGTAGCCAGACCGTAGGCTATGACGCTCGCATAAAAGTTCTTGTGAAAATAACGATGTTAGTCTCGATTACGCCCATGTACTTGGAGTTACCTACTTTCTGGAGGGAAATCATATTTGAGGCTGACACAGTCCATATATGCGTCCCTAGGCCATATTTCGATTCTGGGGAAGTCAGCGTGTTATCCTTTTGAGGGAATTTAGTACGGACGTAGACCGACTGTTAGGGCCGTTGCGAACGACCATAACTGGAGATGGAATAAGTCAATTTGGACTCAAAATTTTGCAAGAGGAAGTAATTACAAAACCCAGAACGATGAACCCGTCATCAATGCCCAGAGACTTACGACGAACACGAGTGTATAGTCGAAGGATAACGGCAGACAATGACAGAATGGTCGTCGATATCGTCACAGCGACCACCATGCCAACCCTGGAGTCCGAGTCTGACATTAGACGGTAATGTTGTAATGTTGTAATGTTGTTGTGCTTAGAGTAATCTCAGGAGAAAGTTCACAAGGATGCGGGGGAAATAACTTTACTTCGTGAGACACATGGCCAAGCGGGAGCAGGAGGTTCAAGTCTAAAGGGGGAACTTTAATCAATTATACCAATGATGGCTAAATTCCCAATACATGAATCGTGCTTTGCAGGTGGGAAACCACTCGAATACCTTGCTGTTGTTTGCCGTGCCACTCAGATAGTGGGGGCCGTAGGGGAGGCGAACTGCAGCCAATCACGATGCCTGGAGACAGACAAAACGGTCATCGATGCCGATGTCCTTTGCATGAACTGTAGGAGTAGAACACTTCGGTTTTAGAACCATATTTGTTCGTCGGCGTTGTGGGTCGCGTAATGACAGAAACCGGAGGACATCTATAGGTCTGTGCGACATATCGCAATGCCTGCTGGGGGGAGAACGTGCGACATCTTTTTTCCGCTAAGGTAAGATGATGTTATAGGGCTTTCGATGCTGGATGGGCCAAAAAAGGGGGCTTTACCTGTCCAAATTAGGAAATGAGGCCCCTGTAAGACTCCCTGCCCTGACATTGATTTGCCGCGTCTTCCGTACCGACAGTTCCGTCACAAGTCCCGACATAAGATCCCCACATACCACAATTGCGAATGCCATCGTGCCCACAGGAAAACTCCAGTCAGAGCACGTGTAACCCGGGGCTGGCAGTAAAAGGAAACGGAAGGAAGTCTCAGATGGAAGCATGTCAAAGGCCTTAGTCCATAGATAAAACTTTTAATGAAGAAAAGAATGCACAGGTAACCACGAATAGCCCGGTCCTCAGTCCTCAAGTCATCAAAATGAACCAGCCCTCATATTTCTACGTACTCGAGTCTGTTCAACCTGCAACATTTTGGACCTAGCCCGAAAATAGAATTTGAAAGCAAGTGGGGTTAGGTACGGAGGGAGTATCTGCCGATGAGTCTCGGACGACCAGGGAACAGCCTCGGGTTGATGATAACGGACACGCCCCTGGACCCACTTGGGGTCCGAACCAAGAAATTCCGGTATCGAAGGAGTGCCCGCCAGTGTACAGTACTTACTGTATGACAGTAACGGACTTCACCTGGTGTACTTGTTTCTCCTTTCAACCTTATGAAATAATTGATTGTCAAAGATATCACTATACGGTGGCCTCCCGCAAGCCCTAAACCGCTACAGACCAAGCCTAATCCTAACCCCAACCCCTAACTCAGAGTTTTGAGGCTCAAGTCAGTATGATTTTTGGTGAGGATGAAATTCTCTCAAATCACGTCCTTTACTTAGAGGCCTAGGGCGCATCTCCGTAAGTTTCCCCACAGTAATCTCTCCTCGCCCCGAGTGGAACCCTAGCCCCAGATTACCCAACATGAGTGACGAAACAGGAAGGAGATCTCAGACTTTGATTACCCCGAGGGGAGATGAATCCACCTTATTTTGCTCCATCTAGTTATATACTAACTAATGCTATTAAAAATTATGACATGGAGGAAATATATTGTATTCTATATGGTCTTGGTTGTCGACCCATAAATATTTAGATGATCAATTTGACATTAGAGCTGGCCCGCAAAGGCAGAGGTATATTACTTCTCGCTTCCCACTCAGATATCTTTTCCACAAGGCCTTCTTCCACATCTCCCATCCTTCGTGGCTTCAATCATCTACGATCTTTCTGTCGGAAGCAAGATGTGTCTATCCTATCTTGGCCGATTGGCTCTTGGCGCTGCGCTCGCTTCCCTCGCAAATGCCCACCCCGCCTTTCGAGGCCGCATTCTTTCGCGAGATACGGACCTCTTGTCTAGCTACGACTATGTGGTCGTTGGAGGAGGAGCAAGTGGTTTGACAGTTGCTAATCGCCTTACGGAAGATAGCAGTAAGTTTCACTGCCACACCGGCATATAAAACCTTGATAATCTAGGAGTCAAGGAAAAGCTAACAGCAAATAGATGTCACGGTTCTCATAATTGAAGCCGGTGAGCTGTAAGTGTCATCGATCGTCCTTCAAAACCTGCCCAATGTCTTGGATATCTCCTAAACTGTATAATAGCGATCATGGTGAAGATTTCATTACGATTCCTGGACTTGCTGGGGGCGCAATCGGCACCAAGTATGACTGGAATCTCACCTACGTCGCCAATCCATCTCTCGCAAACCGCAGCGTTTCCATCCCACAGGGTAAAATTGTAGGAGGTGGAACCAAGCTGAATCGCATGGTCTTCGACCGTGGTTCCGAATTAGATTATGATCGCTGGGAGACTCTTGGAAACTCCGGCTGGGGGTGGAGCTCGCTGCTTCCTTACTTTAAGAAGGTAAGTTGATTGCTAGCTGCTAGCTCTGAGTTATAAGCCTTGGGGATTGCTAATTCATTCTATCTGATTTAGAGCGAGATATTTACACCTCCAAATGCAGACATTGTGGCAGAGTACAATATAACCACCAATGCCTCCGTGCATGGAACAGATGGCTATGTTCACTCCAGCTATTCTCCTTTTATTTGGCCCACAATGAGTTGATCCCCTTTGCTCCGCTCCACGGTACCTCCACTAATCACCATACTCTACAGAGAATTTTGTTGCTGCCATAGCAGAGCTTGGGATTTTTACTTCTGTGGATGGTGCAAGTGGCAACGCATATGGAGCATACTTCACACAGCACT
This sequence comes from Acephala macrosclerotiorum, assembly GCA_014904845.1. Taxonomy (NCBI): domain Eukaryota; kingdom Fungi; phylum Ascomycota; class Leotiomycetes; order Helotiales; family Mollisiaceae; genus Acephala; species Acephala macrosclerotiorum. Next base: position 4,376 of record MU119366.1, read on the forward strand.
CACAAAATCCAGCAAACGCAACACGTTCCTCCGCTCGTGACGCTTACTACAACAACTTCGTTGCGCGGTCTAATCTGCATCTTATCACCAGCCGCCAGGTTACCAAGCTCGTAACCTCCTCCGGAAATGGATCGGTCACAGTCACGGGAGTTGAGGTGAGAATCCTCAAAGGAGAGGCTGTATGTGATCATGTGAACTAACATCGGGGCAAATAGTTTGCCGAGTCTTCAGCATCTGCAAGGTCAACCGTTTCAGCCAACATGGAAGTCATAATGGCGGCTGGGGCTCTACACACGCCCCAAATCCTACAGCTTTCTGGAATTGGCGACTCGACACTCCTCTCATCAATCAATGTGACAACAGTTGTGGATCTTCCCGCGGTAGGACGCAATTTACAAGATCACGTCTTGCTCGCTGTTGTGAATTCAAGTAAGCTCCTCTTCATCGAACAGTACGAGCCAGCTAATTTCCTATAGTCACCGCACCACTCACGGCAGCCAATTTAACAAGCAATGCTACCTATGCCGCCGAGATGCTTGCTCTCTATGAAAGCGAGTACACGGGTCCGTATGCTTGTGCTACCGGAGATTTCCTAGCTTTCCTCCCAGTCTCAACCTACTCAACCGCAGGCGAAGCTATTTATGCCGAAGCTACCACACAAGACTCCTCGACATATCTCGCCTCTGATACCCCATCTGAAGTGTTGATCGGATATGAGGCCCAGTTCAACCTTCTCACTCAAGACCTACTTGCTGATAACTCAGCCATGCTCGAGGTGCTCTGGGACGATGGTACATACATCTTAGGTCTACAACACCCATACTCCCGTGGCTATGTCAAGGCTGCATCATCCGACCCATTCACGGCGCCACTCATGGACTCTGCATTCCTGCACAACCCACTCGACCTTGCTCTCCTCGTCGAAGGCGTTAAGTTCACGCGTAACGTAACCCGCACTTCTGCTGTCGCAGCTCTCAGCCCCATCGAAATTCTCCCCGGAGCCACCGTTACCACGGATGCTGCGCTTGAAGACTTCGTTCGTTCGAACGCCGCAACGGTCTACCATCCAGCCGGAACCTGCAAGATGGGTGCCCAAGCGGAGGGTGGTGTTGTTGACGAGGAGTTGAAGGTTTATGGGGTCAATGGGCTGCGTGTTGTTGATGCGAGCATTTTCCCGCTCTTACCTGCCACACATATCCAGAGCACTGTTTATGCTGTTGCTGAGAAGGTTTGTTTTTCATGCCCCCTTTTATCTCGTGGAGTTCTGTTCCTAACGTGCACGTCTTAGGCTGCCAATATTATCAAAGGTTCAGACATCACTTGTTCTGGTTCGTAGGTTATGCTAGAGTAGCTATATTGTAAATGAATCAAAACTTGGTTACCTTATTACTATTCGTATTTGCGAGCATGTATACAATAATATAAATAATTTTTTTTTGTAATATAATAACTGGTTTTAATTAATTTTCAAAATATTATAATAATATAAAACTAGTTTAATATTATCGTCTCGAATTAAAATTAGTTTAATTATATAATTTAATTAAAAAATATAAAGTGTTTAATTATTTATAATTTTATATTAATTATATTTTTTAATATTTTTATAAATATTAATAATTTAATTTTTAAAATTAATTCGACTTTTTAATATAATAAAAATATATATTATTTTTTATAATTTTTATTAAATTTAATTTGAGGTTTTTAAAAACTTATTTAAACTTTTTAAAAATTATTATCAAAACTTGATAAAAATAAAATAATAAAGTTTTTAATATAAATTCAGCTTGGTTGAAATTGAAAATAAAATGCGTAAATAAATAGTGGCACTGCTCCGGGACTACACAAGTGAGCTAAGTGAATCGAAAGTAAGCCGAGGGTGATTAGCGCCTGAGTTAAAGTGGTCAGCTTATTAACCGACCTTAGGACAAAGAAAAAAAAATTTGTTGTTCAACTACCAGAGCACGAAGTAGCAAAAACTCTAAGAACAAGTTCTCGAACTGCGAGGAATTTCCCTCTGATATCCAGCACTCGGAGATCTAATATCCAAATCACAATAAAGCAACACAATTGGCAATGGATATGGAATGACAACTAAAAACTACCTAAGTTTTAAGCAGGAACTTCAAATTCATTTGCTCAAGCTACCTTAGTAGAGCGGAAATATAGCGTCGGGTCTGTCTGAGCCACCTTGCGATTGAGTAACAGTATCCGGCGTGGGCTGTGCAAATAAGATAGTGCTGACGATGCAATGTCTATGGTCTTAGTAGTCATCTTTGAGCAAGTCAGTGGTATAGAGGTTGAATATATACTCGCGAACAAGAGATGGGTCGCAAGCGAAGAGCCTCAACATCTCTGCATACCCTTGCTGAAGGATGACGAATCGTGTGGTATAGGAAGGCACTTGCCAGGAGATCAGCTGGACTGAGCCTGCCAAGATTTATGGCGTTGGAAGTAGGAGAACGTCATGAAAGTCCAAGACTGGTAAAGAAGGAATGCACATTCAAATTGTTTGAAACTGGCAAAGAAACTCCAATCAAGAAAGCAAGGACCGCCAAATTAAACCCCAGGGCCAACATTTCAGCGATACCACTCACAACTTTCCACTACCATCAGCATACCCACTCCTCCCCTCAACAACCCCCTCCGCCCCACCCCCCTTCCCAAACATCTTACACAACCCCTCCACAACATCCTCCGGTCTCTCCCACCCCGCAAAATGTCCACCCTTCCCATAGCTCTCACTCCAAACAACCGGTCCCAACGTCCCCCACCAACTCTTCGGCGCATTACTGATCTCGACTGGAAAGTCCGCTAACCCGAGCAGAACATCAATATATGACTGCACCACTCCGACCTTAATAACTTGACCATGAAGAGCTTCGTAGTAATGGTATGAGGATGCTTCGGGGCCAGCGCGAGAGAAGTAGTAGAGTGAGACCCAGGTTAGGATTTCGTTTGGCGTCCAGGGGTAGTCGTCTGACCAGGAGCTGAGTTTCTCGTAGATCCAGGCTAGGAGGGCGATGGGGGAGTCAGCGTGGGAGAAGGCTATTGTTGCTGGCTGTATGGATGGTTAGTTGGATCAAAGTGGCTGTATTAGAGACGTACCTTGGAGCTTTGAATTGCAAGGTAGCCTCTTCCGTCACCGACCCACCAGTCTTGTGCTCTGGCCAGAGCAGCTTTCTCGCGATCTGAGTATTCGGGCTCGGGGTTGTCTTTGGTCCATTGAGGTGGGGAGGCGAAGCACCAGTTTGTATGGGTTGCTTTCACGTGCTGCGGATAGAGATGTGCAAGGGCGCGGGTGACTGAATTATTAGTGAGAGAAGACTGAAGAGAGAGTAGAACTCACTGAGAAATCCCCAATCTCCCCCCTGAGTTACTGAATGTGTTCTCAGTATACTCTGAAGCCACTACATTCAAAGGGGGAGAACTTGCCATATTGGTTGTATCCCAACTTCAGCATCAGCTTATGACACGCCTCAGCGTAGTGTTTGATCTCGAATCCTTGCTGGAGACCAATTGTCAGCATGGCCTTCTCAAATCTCTCTAAAATAGGAGGCGAGAAAAGCGCAGGGTCTAACCTTCTTGACCCTTTCACTGAAGGCGTAATTCGGCAAACTCGGTGCAACGACCACAAAACTCGGCTTTCCATCACCACCTACTTCATGTTAGCTCTTCTCGTCCACTCTCTCCTTTCTCCTCTATTCCTATTGTCTTATCCTCGTCACCTCAAAGCCCAAAAGGAACAAGAAATACATACATACCCCTCAGCAAAGGCAACATCTTCGTAACTTCCAAAAAGCTCCCTGGCCACCCATGAACGAACAGCAACGGAATCGCTCCCTTCCTATCTTGTCCATCATGCAAAAAATGAATCTCCAACTCTCCATATCCATCTACACCTATCTTCGTTGTGAAATTCGGGAGCTCGTTTAATTTCTCCTCTTCTTTCCTCCAATCATACTCATTCAACCAGTAGCCGTGCAAGGATTTGATGTCTTTGAGAGGGACGCCATATTTCCATCCTGCGCCCTCGATTTCATGTTGTGGGAAATCGGTCAACTCGAGTTTCTTTCGTAATCTCTGGAGCTTCTCGTCTGGGACGTGGATGGTGTATGGTTTGATGTCTGCCATTGTTGCTTTCTCTCGTCATATGCAGCTCAATGAAAAGCCTCTAAACAAGGAGCAAGTGGAAAGAGATGAATGTCGCGTAAAAGGGAAGGCAGGAGTTGAGTAGCAGATAGGAAGGAGTGAAACAGCCTATCGTCAATCTGCTTTCTTCGTGAAGGTGTCGAGATTGGAAGGCACGAAAGAGACCTAGATCCACAAATCAAATTCCTCAACACCAACCCAAATCAAATCTTCAAATGCAATGATCAGAGACAAGGCTACGAATGCAAGATACAAGGAAGTAAATAAAAATAAAGATGGAGTACATGGACCATGCATACCCGGGACTCTAGTGCCTACCCCGCCTCCCCAGCTTTCAGCTCCCGAGGCCTACCCATCCATCGTCACTAGCCATAGCTGTGATACCAAGACTATTGGAATTGTTTACTCATCCCACGTTTTCGTATCGTGGCACAGTGGCTTGCTGCACTCGCAGATCAATCTAGAGGATAGTGTGGTGACACAAGATCACGGGAGGCGAGAAAATGTAATCAAGAAAGGAACCGGAGGATATGCGACGTCGCCAAGGGCAAGGTAATCGAGAAAGACGTGCAACATACCAATCTGTCGGGTTCCTCTTGCCTCTCGCCTGGGAATCCAGGGCGAGATTTGGAATTCGGGACAGAACCTATCCGGAGAAGGGCATGGGGGAAATAGTTCCACAAACCAGAACTTCTCTCATGCATTATAAACAAAATATAGCTGAACAACCTATCCATCCATCCTACCTCCTCTCCTCTCGTTTATTTTGACTTGCCTAGTCTCTCTCGCTCCCACAGAAACACATCCTATCCGTAGATAGGAAGTAATGCAGACGCCTACCACCCAGTCTGTCCAAAGTGTCGAAAAAGAGAAGACGCCGAAAAACTCGATCTTGAATTTATGTGCAGAAGCGAATATTTTTGTCAAAGTTGACTCAGTTGACAAAGGATAAGGTTCGTGGTTCAATGAAGACCGATCCCAGGTATGTTCCGAGAAATGCAAACGCCGGAAAGAGGGTATAGAGAAGTATCCACCCCATGTCGCCCTGCTCCGATGGTCGTCGAGTCTGGAACTTATGGCTGGTCTTCGAGGATTCGGATCATCGTGCTGGAAAATGTGGTCGACAAATCGTTCATTGTCTGAGACCTCGAGAAATCGAATCAGGACCCCCACATCTCAAGTCCTCGTCGTCACCTCAACTGTCCCCCAAAGAAAAATATGTACCATGTGCAAGCGCACACCCGCAGACGCGACGAACGCTCATTAGACCACCAACGCCGACTCCCATTCCCATATTCTCACTCATCTCATCTCGCTCTCCCCGTCCCTCCTACATCTCCACCACCACATCATCCCCACTTCACATGATATTACACTTCGAATCATCCTTCCCTCCATTCGGCTTCACACTCAACGCCACCCTCGCCGCCTCTGTAAACGCCTCATTGACCCCCCTATTCCTCATCGCCGAACACTCCAAATACCTCAATGCCCCAATCCTCCTCGCTACCTCCAAACCCTGGTTATAATTAATCATCTCTTTCTTCTCTCTTGTCTGTGTGGCTGCGCCATCTTCAGCGGCTTCGTCATCGGCGGATTGTTCGCGGAGATCGCATTTCAGGGCAACTAAAACGAGTTTTACGCCTTGGCAGTTCTCGGCGATTTCTCCGACCCATTTGGATTCGACGTTTTCGAGGGAGTCTTTACTGTCGACGCTGAAGCAGAGCATGATGGCGTGGGTGTCGTCGTAGGAGAGGGAGCGGAGTCGGTCGAATTCTTCTTGGCCGGCGGTGTCCCAGAGGGAGAGCTCGATGTGGACGTTGTCGACGAAGATGTCTGGGGTAGTTTTAGCTTGTGGATTCTGCCATTGGCAGATCTGCGGAGGTGAAGAACGTACCATGAACGTAGTTCTCGAATACTGTCGGTTCGTAGACTGTTGGGAAATACCTGGCCACCATCAGCACATGCCAATTGCTCGCCCGCCATTGTGAAGCAGATAATTACCCTCTTGTGAAGACATTCAGCAAACTTGTTTTCCCGCATGCTCCATCTCCTCTATTACAATCTGTCAGCTCCTGTCCGCACGTATTCCATTTGATGCGGGATCTCCAAGGCTGTGCCCGCCTAGCAGAGCGAATCGACTAAGGACCAACATACAATAGCACCAGTTTCCTCTGCGTCGTCTTGCTTCCTCCAAGTCCACACGGCATCTTCGCTGTGTGTATTCCCGCTCGTCTTGCAGTGTCTGGTGTGCAATGCGTCTTCGATTCGAAATAAGGACGGTGATAGATTCAGCGGGTAAGGTAATTCTGAATCAGGAGGGAAGCGACTCGCAATTGAAACCGTCTATTAAAGTTCGAGGCGAAGCGAAGCGAAGCAGTTTTGCTCAGTGAATAAATAAATAAAGGAGAGTCTGGAATGTCGGTGCGATGCTGCAGTGCAGTAGTGAATAGTTTGGTATTGAAGATGGGGCGCAAGCACTGCTGTAAGATCCAACGAGCGGATCTGGGCCTGCCCGAGGCGTCGGGGCTGAACCGCCAAGAGTGGTGCCGAGGGCGAAATTGCATCTACACTAGCCACACTTTAGATTACAAACTTTGATATTTTATTTGTAATTATGCAATACTTTATCTCTAGTTTTATCCTCTTCTAGTTTCATTTCATTAAATCATACAAAGTAGATGTCTCATGGGGATGGCTTCAAGTAAGGAGATGCTAAGGTGACGTCTACTTCTAACGTGGTCCGGTTTTGGTATCGCGTTATTGAAACATTGAGCATGCCACGACCAAGCCACATGTTCTTCAGCTTCGGTCATCCTTCTTCCAATATCACAAGACCCAATACGAGTTATGTATCCTATTTATACAGATAATTATGCATGTTTCGGTGCATTGAAATATTGCTGAGTGGCTTGAGTCGTTACACGAAGATCGCCGCCATGGGTCCTGCCTCATCCAGGTTAGTGGCACCCGAAGTGGTTGAGGAGGTCCGAGAGGGGAATATTGACTTTTCTCTCCACATGGAAAGGCTTCTCGTGCTTATGCATGAGTTGGGGATGAGGTCAAAGCACTCACTTATGGACCAGAGCTATCATCTGTAGTCAATGTTTGCGAGAGTCCAATGACTTCACAGATTCGAGGGCAGGGGTCTCAGATGAAGCGGAACCATTTCCTATTCTCGTTTCCCCAGGCAGGCATCCGCGGTGAGAGCTTGAGAGCTCCTTTGTTACTACATCATCGATGAGCATATTTCTGTCGATATTTGTATCAATGTAATTGTTTTATTTTGCGAGCGAATTTAATGAGAGTGTAGAAAGAAGATGGTAGATTCGTTGGTATTTAAGATGTTTGCACCCATGAGTTTGCCCTCTACCGTAGTTGGATTCATCAAGTGCTACAAGCTGGCCATCGTGTACTAATACAGAGAACTTGAGAGCCTTCAAGTTTCATGCGAAAATTGGCACTGTAAGATAATACAAACATCTTCCATCTCCCAACCCATTACCTAACCATTGTGGAACTTCGTCAAGTCCTATGCGTCGATAAGCTCGAAGTTCAACCTCTCCTGTGGGCACTAGCAGCAGTGCGAGATCGACCCGCTTGTCTTTACCTTTTCCCCACAACGATATCTGAAAGCCGAAGGTGTTTTGTAGTCTGATTTCTGGCTCTCCTTCCTCGACGTCGAAAGAGCATACAACTTGGTCCCTCTTCTCCGGCCAATTTATGGAACTGAGATGGCTGTTCATTGCTGAACGAAAGGACCAAAAACATGGTTGGCCTCGTCGCCTCCAACTTCTCCCATAGAACCATATTCCCAGTCATCCCAACATTGGGCCAAGACAATGGTATCTCGCCAAACATCATCCTCGTCGTTGCCTTTGGGCGAAGGGCAACCATTACCTTCTTTTGACTTCTGTTTCCCGTTGCGGAACAGCAGATTCCATAATCCCATTCTCTCCGCCACCCTGAGAGATGCGGCATTCGTTGAGACCGCATTCCACACAACGCTCAATAGGCCAAGTCAGCCTTGTTCAATGGGGTTCAGTGCATACTACAGCATCAGTCCAACCGCATTTGTTGTGACAAGCGTTCGTTAAAATACCGGCAGTATAATCACGAAGCCAATCTCTGTGGATAGATGCGTGGTTGCGTATTCACGGATGAGATCATGCTAGCGAGTTTTCTTTCTGCATCCTCTTCGGAAGCGGGCCGTGTTTTGTCAATAACGGCGAAGGTAAGCGTCTCTATGTGGCGGTTTGACATTCCCTCGATGAAGTCTTTTATGAAGTGCTTTTCGGATTGGAACGGACCGGGAGTCATGTGAACGTAGAGTCCTGGATGTGAGGATGAATCCCGAAAGTAGGCTGAGGCATGGCGAGCAGGCTAGTTTTCGTCCCACGTCCGTAAATCTCGTTTCATAAGGGGACGGATGAACCTGAAGATAATAAGTAGGCACAGACAATGAACAGCGTTAACTTGACGCATGCATTGGAGAGGGTAGGGATAAGGAAGAGGAAGCTTGTGCCATTAGCCATCGTCGAACGTGACCAAATACTCTGAAAGTTTTCTTTGTGACGTCGATTTGGAGATGCGACTATATCAACTTTGCGGACAACCCGGGTCAAGTAACGAGGCTGATTGTTTTGGTTCTTTCCCCTTCAGCTCGGTTGAGAGAAGACCAAGACGGGATAGTCCTATTGTGCGTCGCACCCTGCGCGTATTCACCTGCCAAATCGTCTTGCACGGGCACGTTCGTGCATATTCTACGGTTGCTTTTTGTATTATTTCGACCAGCAAGCCGCCCTGAGGGTCCAGAGGTCCTAACGAGGCAAGCTCGTAACTTTTGTATTAATGAAGACCGGATATGACTTCAAATAGAGAATTAGCACTGTTACTGGTTATTTAAACGGCTCTTGAATTTATGATAAAATATTGTGATTTTGAAGGGCGTAAACGGAGTTGGTTCTTCTAAATCTACGTGAGAAGTCTCTTTATGGAAGAGCTTCGACCTAAGCTGACTAAGAAAACGTGATATCACGTGCTGTGCTGGATATCACAAAAAACCAAGGAGCTCACGATCCGAAGATGCCAAGGCGCTAGCGGACACCACTCAAAAGACAATCGTAATAATTCTTTTCCAGCCTCGCATACAAATGACTCATAGATACGTCAAAAGGCCCCTTTCAATCGTTGCCGCATTCACTGCAATGCGAACCACAGGTGTGTGGAATTTCTTGCCCCGTCTGTCTCCTAAAGTTACTTTATAAGAGACACAATGTCCTTCGATAAACACAGCATCATTATCGTACCCCCTTTCGTGTCTGCATTTCGACTATGGGATTTTACCAACAGCTTCCTCCGTTTGCGGATCGCTCAGTCATACGCCTGCTTGAGCTTCGGCTCGACAACGACGGCGATCGAGTTAATAGCCTTGAGACAATTGAAGGGAGCATAGCAACGTACGATCTACAGGACGAACCGGATTATGACGCCCTCTCCTACGCCTGGGGTCCGAAAGACCTGTCAGCCCACCTAACACTCAACAATGAATTGTTTCCTGTGTCACAGAATCTCTTTGCAGCCTTGCGGCAGATATGTCATGATCAAAGAAAGACAGGCCGTTTGCGAAAGTTGTGGGTTGACACAATATGCATTAATCAGTCCGACAGTGCGGAGAAGTCCCACCAGGTGGTGCTGATGAGAGACATTTACTCCCATGCCAATATGGTGCTCGCCTGGATCGGGGCGCCTGACCATCTCAGCGCTCTTGCCTTTGATACACTTGAGAAATTCGCGGTTGATGACGGTACTACAGATGGAAGTGCGACATGCCGGCAACTAGAGGATGCAGCGGAAGAGAGACGAGCAGCTATACAACTTTTCCTAGAGAGAGGGTATTTCTTCCGAATGTGGATTGTCCAAGAAGTCGTCGTCGCTAAAATAGTTACCGTTCTCTGCGGAACTCTATCTCTTGACTTTGACAGCATGCGTGTTGCGTTTCCGCGGATGATCGGTTCTGGATTCTATCGCTTCTCAGCGGCTACAGCGAATCTGAGCTACATCGGAGTATGGAGGGTTTCCTTTCATGAAACTAAGGCTCCGGACAGAGGGGGGGTTCTTGACTTGCGACTTTTTTTGGATTCACGTGACAGGATAGCTACTGATCCTCGCGACAAGATCTACTCACTGCGAGGAATTGCCAACAAAGCACTAGGTAGTCGAATCAAAGTTGACTACGGCGACTCAGTTGAAACTGTCTACACAGGATTTTCCAAAATGGTCCTGAGCACTCGCCCCGACCTTCAAATCCTCTCGGGCGTCATTCTTCGACACAAACAAACTTCAAATATTAAGCTTCCATCATATGCCCCAGATTGGTCACTCCCCACGTGCGGAGGAGGTATTTTGCAGAGGTACTTTCGCTTCAAGCCGACACATTTGTTCCACGCTGCCGGAAAATCCACACCGCGAGTAACTCTGACCAAAGACTCCAACGCAGTCAGCGTAGAAGGATCACGTCTTGATACTATAGCCCGTATCATTCCAATCAAGGCCCTCTTAGGAGCCAGGGCCGATGGCTCTGTTGCCATAAACGAGACCGTCCTTCGCAACTTGACAGCAAATATACTTCTATCAGATACCTACCCCTTTAGTGGGGAGCCATCCTGGGTCGCATATTTCCGCACCTTGACTGCGGATCGTACGGCTCTGTCGCCCCGTATCGACGAAACCTACTGGTCTCAATACTTTGCGCGTTTCTCGGGCTGGGGCTTGCACCATTCATCGGGCGAGGTTACTGACCTCCCCCCATCAGCTTGGGAATTAGTTTCAGAAGACATCGGCACCATTATTGAGGATAAAGACATGTTCCTTACTGCGGGTGGGTATTTGGGTCTTGGGCACGAAGGGTTCAACGTTGGTGATATCGTATGCATTCTTTCTGGGGGAGAAGTGCCGTTTATACTCCGAGAGACTAGCAAACAAGAGGATAGGAGCGTGTTCCAGTTTCTTTGTGAGAGTTATGTTCATGGTGTTATGGACGGTGAAGTGGTGGATGATCTAGACCGAAGTCCTCTTGAGAATTTTCGAATTGAGTAGACTCTTGCAATTGCAAGCTTCAGACCAAGCATCCAAGCAACTCTTGCCAACCATTTATTGGTAATTATCACCAACAACAACCACCTCCTCACCACATGCACTTTTCCAGCTATTGTTTTGGACATTAAGCATCTGTACCATGCAAATAAGTACGATTTATTTTAACGAATCGCTGAGCCCCACCGGGAGCGTAAGCGCGCATTGGTGGGAGGCGGCCACCAGATTTCCTAGTCCGACTAGCGCAAAACGAAACCCCTTAGAAAACGGAGTTTCAAACCTCAGGTTTCTGCGGTATTTCGTTCGATGTCGATCGAGATACACGCAGAGAGAACCGATCTATAAGTAGCGATATCCGAGTAATCTGCAAATAAGGACAACATCCGAAAATGTCTTCGGTATATCATCCATCCTGATTATCCGTTTCCTTTCCTCCAAATTCTGGCGAACGGTAACAAAATTCGCGACTTTTCCCCAACAGTGGCTCAAGGTAATGAACGACCCTAATTCACCATTTGTTTCCTTCAACCAAAGGGCTCTGGATCTATCACTAGGTCCCACGTCGATTACTCGAGTTGGAAGCGAGACTTGGGTCTGCGGGACACACTGCCCTTCATCCGTTGTAAAACAGGTATCCCTCCATTTCTTCGCGAGCTCAAAACAGCTGTCATCGCTCGCCTTTGAGGCAACACTGCGACCACTGACGATTCTATCCCTCGCTAGTTTGCTTTCTGCGCCATAATCAGCTCCAGCTGGTTCTATTCTCTACACCTCAACAGCATACCTTGACTGACCAGAACCTGCGCTTTGCTCGTAAGCCGTCTCCGATGTTCAAAAATAACCCGAAACTCAACATCACATATCCCATACTAAGTCTTTACATATCACCTCTCCTCCAAATCAGCCTAGATCATCACCTGCTCTCTATCTCCACTTCTTCATCACTAAATGTATCATCGATACCAAACACGTTGTCATCGTCCAGCATCCTATCTACAAGAACTGACCATGGCTCCTCAACTCGCAAGCTGTCGTCAAAATCTTTCTTGATAAGTGCACAGAGGGAGCATGTTGATGCTGCGACGCAGGCATGTAGCTCCGCAAGGTTGGTGTGATGGATGATCTTCTTTCCTACTTATAGCGCTCTGAGATCGAGCGATTGACAGGCTTTGCATGAAGGTGATGCCATATTGTCAAATACGCTTGCAACTGGCAACTATTTTTTCCATAGCAAAGTGTCCTCCCCTTCTAGCTTTTTGTGTCCAAAACAGTTTTGTTTGGGTAGCATTTCGGTAGCAAATCCAACATGTACTTGCAGCCAATGGAATGTTCACACATCCATTCTGCATGAGAAGTGAGACGGAACCCTGGAGATACAGCCTTGCCTTGAGAGAGTCACGTGTTTTCCTTAACTGTCTCTGAAGGCATTCTGTCTTCCCAACTTCCTTTCAATCGATGCAACTGAAGAATACCAGGAATAGAATGGGTTTTCTTTCTCTCTATCTACTTGACACATAAGCTAGTAAAAGACCTCCCATTAAACTTTCTTCTCAGCACTCACACCAACAACCTCAACCCCACTACTCCCCTCCACCTGTTCCCCCAACAATAACCCTACCAACATGATACATCTCCTCAAATCCCATTCTCACCTCCTCTTCAAAAAAATCTCCAATCATGCACAATCCAAAATAACTAACCCCCGCAACCGCACAAACAAACACCCAACAAACCTTATACAACTCACTCCCCCCGTCCCATACTCTCCCCAAAGATCGCCGCAAATCCAGGTAACTTTCAAACAACCGCCAGCGAATAGGCAACACAAGCTCCCCACGATACACTAGGGAAATACTAATACCTACCTATCCCCATGTAGAGATCATCAATAAAAATGTTTCCTTTGCGGATAACAAAGTAATCGGTAAAGATACTCAGAAATGGACTTAGGAAAATTGAATAACCTCTCAGGAAAGCGAGGAACGAGGACGCCAATTTGAGGATCTTCCAGGGACAAATTACCACTCCCAAGAATAGGAGAGGTACATGCCCCGCTTTATATTCAGGATGAGAGGGCAGAAAGTCGTGCTATCTGCATCTCAAGGGATGACGTTCGCTCTGCAAAGCATGTAGCTTACTCCTCATCTATAATTGCGGAGAGAGAAATTGGAGGACGGGAACTGACCCAAGATTCCCAGCAACCTGACTCAACACAAACCCGGCATTAACAGTAAACGCCCAAGTCCTAGTCCCTGGCGTCTAACTCCTCGTCAATATCTCATCACATAGATCCCATCGATTCCACAATGCAATGCTCCAGGCGTTCTTGACCGCAGCTGTGGCGAAGATGCTGAGTGCCGCACAGCCCGTGTTACCGATTGGGAGAGCCAGGGCTTGGGACCAGACTAGTGTGTTGCGAGTTCGTGCGTAGCAAGCGATGTCAGGTTGGTTGACGACGAGGGCGGAAATTTTGCCCTTGACGGAGTTGATGCTGCTGAGCTAGGAGTTGTCAGTGGGTCGTCGATGGATTTAAATGCGGACAAGATTTACCATTGCCCATGCCAATGAGGATCCTCTCATCGGCACGGTACTCTTGAAGTCCGTTCCCATGCCCTTTCCTTGTAGCATTCAGTAAATGAAAAGGCTAGTCGTGATAGGTGGAAGAACGAAGGACTTGACAGAGAAGATAACTCTAATTCTCGGAATAGGCACACTCAGTAATGGGAGAGATCCAAACCAAATAACAATCAACCCAATCATCTGCTAGATACTCATGCCCGCACTAGCAGGAATATGATTCGGGATATCCGTGAAATTATGTCCAAAAATACACCTTAAGTAGACTGCGACAAAGTAGTTACCTTGAATGAGGGAGACGCAGACCCAGATGGTGCAGGTAACGACTCGGATTAGGACGGGGAGTAGGCTGCTCGCAAACTCCAAGGGATGCGGGAGTCGACTGGGAAGCCGAAGTGGTAGGTTGAGGCGGAGCGGGAGTGGAGTACTACGCTTAGGGCTCCGAGGGAGTGGCCGATGAATACGCAGATGCATGCCGGGTGACTTCTGTTAGTAGATGGGAAGCTGTTTTGAAGATCAAGAGCATACCTTGCTATAATGTCAATCGGATCGTTACCAGAGGTGAGCCTAAACTCCAGACTCCAGGGGAGAATCATTGATGTCGTCAGTCCTGTCTCAAACGTGATTGGAAAGATTGTTACCATATGGCCACCAAAACGTAGCGTAGTTATACCAAGCTCATGTTCAGTGTGACGGCGGACTGGTGTCAAGATCCTCGTTCTTCCAATGATTTCGATGCTCAAAACGACCTGTTGCTGATTCTTGTGTCTTGATAGCCTTGATGAATGCCTCCTTGCTGGAGAAAGCTTCACGAACCGCCTCCACACGGCGAGTTACGCCGCTCGTGATTTTCTCCATGATTTTCATAAAGATGTATTGAGGTCAGGTGTCAAGGCCAAAATAGTCTGACGTCTCCTGCCTCTATATATGCCCAGCCACTCCTTGGCTCTATATTTCAAAAGCATGTGGACATGCAAAACAATATCTCCTAGCTGATAACGAGTAGAGAACGTTGTCAAGGACGGGTACAAGATAGTCTTGCATGGGGAAGCATAGTTGCATGTGCCCAAGAGCTCGGGACGGGCTTCCGCTTCGAAGAAAACATTCATTTCGGCCGAGGTCAGCTTCACTGTCCACTGCCTAAGTATCTTATTGATCGCAGAGCAAAGGTGGGCATGCAAGTGGTGACCCTCTGCATGACTGTGGGCATGGTTGAGGATCATCCTTTATTGCTTGGCAGTATCCCACTTCTAGGTGATCATGTTACGGCCAAGGATGTTTAAAGGTGACTGCTTTAATAATATGAAGGGAACAGAATGTGGAAATGAGAGATGAGGACAATGAGGACAACGAGAACAGAGGAGAGGTGTGAGGCGTGTAACGCATTTTGGATTGGGAAAGAAGGAGTTGGGCGAGTCATATGTGCAATCGACAGTATAGGGACATGAGTTGAATGCAGAACAGATCTCTCTTTTGGAAGATAAGCTGTCCGTTTTCATATCGACTATTCTGCTACTGTGTATGTTCCTTCAAGCACTCGCAGACACTGTCGTCGAGACCGGAGCTTGAGGTGCGGCAGGTTGTGGTGTATCCGACTCAACCTTCGCCTTCAGCGCAGCGAAGTACTTCTGCATCGCATTCGCCGTGAACTGCTGTCTAGTAACCGCTGGATATTTCTTTGGACCTTGAATGATCGCATCCTTCACTGGCTGGCTGAAGAATGCAATGCTGTATCGCTCTCTGCAATAATCCCCTGGCTCGCATGGCGCCTTGACTCTGTGGAATGTCGACTTGAATCTGTCATCCAACCACGACATGAGCAGGTCTCCAATATTGCAGATGATTTCCCCAGCCTTCAAATCAACCTTCGTCCATTCATCGCCCAATCCAAAGTCCGTCACCACTTCACGACCTGGGCAGATCTCCAGTCCACTCTGCCCTTCTCGTTGGAAGAGAACAGTGAGAAATCCCCAATCTATGTGTGCTCCCGCCCTATGGTATACCTTCCCATCGTTCGTCTCGGGCGTCGCATAATAATGTAGCAATTGAAAGCACGATTGCGAATCCGGCCTCGATACATCATGAACCTTCACGAAGAAGTCATCCTCAAACCCCAGACCCCTCGCAAAGCAGGCCATCAACCTCTCAGAGATCTTCTGCACCCGATGCATAAACTCGAGACAATCGTTCTTGAAGCCAGGGACCTGCTCATCACCCATCCACAACCTCTTCATATTATCCGCAAACTGTAATTGGTAGCTCTCCTTCCCATCCGGCCCGCCAGTCGACGGCCTGGCTTGTGACATCTTCTCCCAGCCAACATTGTTCGGGTTCTAAGGTACGGTCGCTTTCACGTCGTCGGAGAGAAGGATTCAGAGACCTTAAACATAGACTCGATCTCGTCGGCAGATATGCTATGGTCGACGGTAGAGAAGAACCCGACATTTTCGGCTGCGTGGATGAGTTCTGAGGTGATTTCATTGATGCGTTGGTCGAAGTTTGCAAGAGAGATCTGGTGAAGAAGTCAGTGAGGTCGCAAAATGGGGAAAGTGAAGCGAGGTGCGCTCGCTACCTTTGGCATCTCGCGGTTGATGTATTTTGTTTTCTCCATTGTTAATAACTTTCTAAATTGCTCTACAAAGCTCGAAAAAATTGCTCAATGACACTATTCTAATATTGAAGCTTTCGGAAGTCTGCGAGTGCCCAGAACGATCTTCAGGACGCGTTAGAGCTGCAATCAGGCCTGTCAGCATCTCGTCCTTGGCCGAGGTTGCAAGCTACCTCCCACTCCTGCCATCTTTGGAATTTGCCTCTCTTTCCTTCCTTATCGAGTTATGCAGCTTCCCCAGACCTTGATATCTTGGAATATGGTGGAAGTCTCCGATAGCTGAGACACTCGTCACCAGGAACTGAGAGGACTCAGTACCGCGGTGGCGTGTCTTGTTCCTGAATGTTCAGTTGTTGCGTTCAAGTGATTGTAGACGACGGGATGAATCTGCGCGCTGATATTTTAATTCTGTGTAGCTCTTTCTTCAATTCTCTCTTTCCAATGTTCATTTCATTTCTGCTCATTCTTGCCTATTTACATAATTGCCATTTTCCGCAACATTACCCGCACATATCAGTCAAGTGAGATATGGGTTCCGTAGCAGAGGTTCTAAAAGCCCCTCCTATTCTTGACTTCTCAGGTCCGCTGGTACTCCTTGTCCTTTTCACATCCAAGGATACTGATACAAGGTAGTATTCCGCAGCAGCGGCCCAGAAGTTCGCTCTCAACTCATTCAGCACATCCGCTCTGCTTGCCAAGACAAAGGCTTCTTCCAAATCACCAACCATGGCGTATCTTCCGACCTTCAAGAACGCCTATTCTCAGTATGTAAATCATTATTTGCTCTCCCTCTTAAAGAGAAAATTGAGCTGGACAGGAACAAGAACAAGTACAACCGTGGATTTGAAAGGCATGGCTCTCAAATGCTAGAACCAGGTACTGCACCGGAAAGTAAGGAAGGATTGTATCTGGGAGAACATCTACTTGCGGATAATCCAAGAGTTGTGAGAGGAGATTACAAGTGTGGACCATATCTTTGGCCAAAGAGCTTGGGCGAAGAATTTGAGAAAGTATGCATGAAGTACTGGTACGCTATGCGCAAGTATGCACTTCCATCCACTAAACATATTCCCTTCCTAAATCATTACAGCCTCGCAAGAGACATCATGAAAACCCTCGCTCTCGGCCTTAACCTCGACGAGACTTCGAAGAATTCGCCACCGACTCCGTAGGAACACTTCGATTCATCCACTACCCAACAACACCAACAACAAATGATAAACATCGAGGCATCGGCGCCCACCGCGACTTTGGTTGCATAACGCTCTTCATGCAAGACTCAGTTGGTGGACTCCAGGTCCTCGACCAGTCCACCAATTCTTGGGTAGACGTCAAACCCGTGCCTGGCGCCTATGTCGTCAATCTTGGGAATCTGATGATGAAGTGGACAAATGGGAGATATACGAGCAACTTGCACCGAGTGATGAACTTTTCGGAGAGAGATAGGTACTCGACTCCGTTTTTCTTTAATGGCAATCCGAATTTTGCGTTTGATGTTCTTCCGGGGTATGAGGGTGAAGAGAGGTGGGAGAGGCCGGAGAAGTGATAGTCAAGGGTTTCTTGAGGGAGCAGTTTGATAAGAGTTACGTCAGGGTTAAGGGATGATCGGTGTTGCTAAATGCGAGGTCTTGCAAGAAAACACGTGCATCCAGATGTATTCTTTACTCCAAAAGTCACGCCAAAGGAGCAATTACAGTGTGGGTCTCCTGCATTGAGGACTTCTCGAGGGGAAGGTACTTGGGACCCCAGGAACCATGGCGTCCAATTTAGATACAGCCCTGGTGGAGCGATGGACCATCGATCGGCTCTGGACAAGGTCTCTATCGTCGCTCAAGACAAGGTACAGATGTTAACCTCCTTAGGGTACCTGCCAGATCATTGATTCATTGCGGCCCTATTGGCAGTGCATCCTTGCCAAGATAGCTCTTGCGATTACTGCACACATTCGGGCGTTTTGCCCACTGAAGGCAATCATTGCATTGGTGGCGCTTTTTTTGCACCTTCAGCTCACCAAGCAGCTGGTCAGCCACACACGTTAGCGCATTTTTGATTCGTCCCGAACCCAGTTTGTGATATGCAAGGCAAAAACGAAAGCGCCAATACATGTTTCAAATAGCCTTCTAATGTTTTTGCCGTGCAGGAGGGTGCAAAATATCGTTTTTGCACTTAGAAATTCTGGTGCCAGGCTATCGTCAGTCGTGGGCTCCAAAGTCCACCATGATCTTTATATAATGTTCGAACTCCGACCATACCGACCAGTCTTTTACCTTATCAGTATATCTTTCAATCAATTTGGGATAGTCCTTATTGCAGCCTTTTCACCCGTTCAGCATCAGCGGAAGTAACTATGACTTGCGTTCAAGCTCAGACTTCAGAACACCTTCACGATTCCAAGGACGGGGTGTCTATAGCGCGAACACGTGACCTACCCAGTTCCACCAAACCTATCGAAAGCAGAGAAACGGAGTTCAATCTTACGTCTGTTCCGAATTTCGAATTCGCCTCCTCGCCTGTCCTATCAGGAAGTGCTTCGGACATCACCAAAATTCAACATGAAGCTCGCTCGCTCTCAGAGCAACTGAAAAACATCTATCGTCTTGTACCTATGAAACATATGATTACAACTCGTCTGAAGCAGATAGCTCGTCGTTTGAGGCACCTTCGCTGTATTCACCATACAATTCGAATCTCCACCACGAGACATACAGCCAACTTTCTGATCATCTGGATGTAAGCCCTTTCGAATTTCCGTCGCCGTCACTACCCATTTTCCGCTTTATATTTCCAATAGAAGCAGCGCGTTTCGTAGGGGTAACGGTTTCAACACCTATCTCAAACGCCTCACCTATAGCTTATATGTGCGAATAGGATAGTTGTATCATCTACTGCAGAAACCCTCACGACGAGCTACCACCAGTACCCAAAATGCACCGTGTACTATTCGGACGATTCCTACTCGAACTCATGCTGCAAATACAACGCCTTCTCGAGTACCTTGTACTCTTACTGCAAAATATTGTTCAAGCACTTAAATCCGGCAAATTTGCAGAATTTTCAAATCGGCAACGGCCGAAATGTACAACCATGCCTTGGACCATCTGGCCTTCGCTGGTAGTATTATGGGGCGTTTGTTGGATGTTCTATCCCCCTTTGGATTTGCTGGACGAGGCTATATACCGGTCTCTTTTGGCGGATGAGCAGTTGATGTCCTTTCCAGGTGAGTAACTATTCTCTTGCTGCACCTTCAGAGACTAATTGTTGCAGGTCTTCGTCCCCCTTATTTCCTGCCTATACCCGAATACTCACCCTTTAACCTCGAGATTTGGAATGCCCCTGAGGATGAGGTCCCGGAAGGCCCTGCCACGTCTCACGGTCAAATCCCAAGCTTTCTTTCACAGATGGGGTTCGAAGGCCAAAGACCTAATGCCAATCACACTTCTCCAACAAACCTTGGGTCACCACATGGAACCGTCTCGCCCATCCTCGAGACCCCTCCTAGTCAGTCGGAAATCCAGCCTCCTGCGAAATCGGGTGAAGAAGCAGGGTGTTTGAGCAATCGACACATGCCTAAAGTGCTAACTACACCCCTCCTAATAACAGCAATGGCACAGGATGGCCCGTCTCTACCGACCCTACTACCACGACAAGCACCATTTGGATCGCAAAATCTCCAAAATCCCCTCAGTAAGGCGGAAGGCAAACTGATGTGCAGTCGCCCCGATTGCGGTGACAAAACATTCAAATGGCCTTCAGACTTGCAGTAAGCTTTCCATAGGCACTTGCCCCCATTCCCCATCACTTCAAAGAGAAATTACACTGACCTCAGTCCCAGAACACACATGAACAAACATACACGGCCATTCCGTTGCCCTATCAGAGACTGCCCTCGCCCCAAGTCTGGCTTCGCAACCAAAGGCGTCCTTGATCGACACATGAAGCGAGTTCATGGGGTCTCGTGTTCAACTTCTGCTGCTCCTCTTGCTGTTGCCGTCGAAAATGGCTCGGTCGATCTAGAGCAAGGCGAGATGATGCTGGAAGTCATGCCAGGGAGCGTCGTTGTTCGAGCTAAGGGCAAAGGCAGGGCCAAGCGATCGCTGACCAGCAGTTCGAGCGTTGGAGAATCAGGCGAGGAAGAGGAGGGTACAACGTTGGCGAGTAGTGCAAAAAAGGCCAAGATAATAGAGCAGCGGTCAAGTGGATCTCAACAGGCCAGTCAGCGCGAAGAAGAGTTGGTCAAGGAGAACGAGACGTTGAGGCAGCAATTAGACAGAGCGAACGAACAGTCAGAGAGGTATCACCAGGAGAGAGAAAAGGAGCGAGATGTATTGTTGGGCATCATTGCTGAGTCGCAAAGCAAGCAGGGAAAGTAGTTCTTGAAATTTGGAGTTGGAGAAGGCCGGATCTCTGTTTATGATTGTTGCAGAATTTTTCATGTTTCATTCAGGAATAAAATTTATTTGAGTCACTTAACACGGAAATTGACAGCTTCAGATTAACTCCGAGAAGTAATTATGTCAGTGCACTCGCACAGTATCACCTTGAAACTCTTCAAGTTCATCACCGGCATCCGTGGAAAAGATCACGAAAAGGAAACGACCGAGTACGATATAAAACTGCGCGTAAATAAAATCCATTTAACGAATACAACGCCAGCACCCAACGAGATTCTACCCTATCCCGTCCCTGAAAACGCCTCCAATCCGCCATCAAGCCCCCCGAATCCACTGGCCTTTCCATCCATTCCTTGCCTCCCGGCACAGAAGAAGCCCCTTTGTTTTCAAATCCATCGCAGCATAAGAGTATACATTTAGTCATAAACGGCATCGCACAACCAACACTCATAATTTCCTCGCACTTGCAACCACCCTCGAGAGAACGTCTTCAACCAAGGATCCCGTTGCCTCGCATGATCGTATATTGGCAATATAGAAACGTTTCGTTTGAAAGTCTCGCAAGAAAGCACCGCGCGCCTTGGCAGTGGAAATCTGACAAGAGCCAAAGAATCGATTTACGGAGATCAAGACTCGCTCCATCCTCACTTATCCAGCCCAACACCTCCAAGACCCTGCAGCTTCGCGAGAATGCTGCCCTTCAAGAGAGCTGTAATGACCGTACCCATCATCTCCGCATCAAAATTCTCCTCCTGCGGCAGACCTGGCTGGCTTTCACTCTCTCGCACAGCGGGAATTCCCACCAGCTTGTGTGTCTTGTCGTCGACGTCCTTCCTCTTTCTAATCGGCTTCACGAGCCCGAACTCCTCTAAAACATCATCTCCGGCTGATCCCACAGCTGCGAGCGCATCGTAGGCTACTACTTTCGTGAAGTATGGAATCATGTCTTTGCCCATGGGATAAGGCTCATCGGGTTCATGGCCAGCGGCGAACCAGGTGGATTTGGTCTGTACATACCAGTCCTGAGTCATATATGGTGCATATGGGTGGTCGCTGCAGGCACGTTCGTAGAAGTTGAGATCTTGTTGCACTTGGACTTTTCGTAGGTATGGGCCAAGCGGATGACCTGACTGGTCGAGGAATTCGAAAAGATCGTTGTACAATGGAACGGCGGTTGCGGCAACTTTCGTCCATGCAGTGGATTTGATGTCATGCCTCTGCATGAAGGCGTGGAAGGTATCTGCGCCTTGCTCGTCGAATTTGTTGTTCTGTGCTGCAAAGTCGGCAGTGAGCTTACCGTTGATGATGCGGTATCCGCCTTGAAGGACAACATTTTCGATGCCTTTTTCCAGAAGCTTCTCGTGCTCCTCGGAGAATTTGGCCATGTCCATCAAGCTCGAGATTGTAAGAACTGTTATTTTGTGCCCTTTCTCGAGCGCATCCTCGAAAATCATCTTGAGAAGTGTTTGCCCATCCTTCAAATCTTTCTTCTTCTCTAATGCAGGCATGAACTCCTCAGTATTGTCAAACTCATGCGTATGCGCCTCAAGTGTCCGATTTGGATCTCCAATTGTACCGATGCCTACTGGAATGTTCGGATAGCCCATCGAATCAAGAGCTCCTCGACCAAATAGGGCTCGCCTGTCCGGAGGCATCAGATTTGCGACAAAACCTTCCACAAATACAACACCCAGACGATGCAGCTCTTTCAGACACATCATAGCCAAGAGATCGTCATAGTCCTTTGCAAGATCTGTGACAACTGCAATGTGTGGTATCCGTTGCTTACCGTCTCCAGCCAACTTTGCACGCTGATCTACAATCTTCAAGAGAGTTTCGTACACTTGACCTTCCTCGCGCGTGAAGCCGTTGGGAATCAAAGGATTTGTTGGCAAGTATGGCGATAATAGATCGGACTCATCAACAGGGTCTGGATGGTAAGTGCGTTCGAAGATTGACAAGACTTTTTCGAAATGCTGTAGGAGTTCGTTCCGGGAGAACCTTTTTGTTGTGTCCGCTGATAAGCAGGCCAAGACATACTTCATCAAATTCCGGCTGTAAACCTTTTGAAGGACGTTTCGCTTGTAGTCCCCAAATCTGTCGATGCCATCAACAGGGTTCAGGGCATTATATTCGTCGCTCCAGAATCGACCTCTTGTGAGGATGTGGAAAATGCATTTTCCAACTTGCCAGATGGTATTCGGGCTCTCAATGAGGTAATCTGGAGCGCTCGCCCATGTTTTATCCTGGTTTGCATCAGTTCTGTCGATACGTGAGGACGAAAGTTCCTTTACCATTGGAATGAGTTCTGAAACCAAGCACCGAAAGATCCTCCACACAACTTCCTCTGGAATGGCCCCAGAGACAGCATATCGACTGTACAAATCATCAGTATAGGCACCTCTCACACATAAAGAAGGTGGGAGCACGTACTTATACAGAGTATTGAGGAACTCCTGCTTGCGGCCTTCTGCCCATTGCCTGTAAATATTTGAAAACTCTCTGTCCGTTCTATGCGCCGGTAACCTGAACGGAGGCCCAATGCTGCGGTCCCGACCTCTCCGTGTCTGGTCTTCTTGCTTCCAGGTTTTCTGGTCTTTAGTTCTGCTATACCGCCATACACCTCGAATTTGGTACCGGCCAGGATCTAGAGCTTGTCTCGCTTCCCATTTGTTTCGGTCGTTTTTAGAGTCGCGCTGTCTCCTCATTTCCTGTGCTGACAAGTACCAGTTGTCCATCAAATTATCTAGATCTGTAGTGATAGAATCGCTTGCGCCCTCGACTCTTCTTTGGTGTTTCGCCGGTCGAAGCTCTTTATCCAAGTCGATGCGGTCCCTCATATTGGAATGGCCGAAGGGGCGCTTGAACATATTTGTATGCGATGGTGTTGAGGCTGAGAAGTGATAAGGCTGTGTAGGCTACCAATTTATAGCTCACCGTAAATTAGGCGCGGGATCGATATGGCTATCGCAAGATGAACGAGTCCGTGAGTCCGCGCGTGAGGTGTTCTGTTGGATGATTCAAACAGCCTGACTTCAACCTCATCCTTGAGGAGTGAGTTGAGAGGATATGGGCACCAGGTGATTGGTCTTGAGGACAAAGACTGAGGCTACGGCGTCGTTTGAAGATTGTTTTTCCAACGCTGCTGAGCATCTCCTTGAGACGGCCGCGGTGACAAAGAACGGTGTAAAAGCTAGAAACACTGGGTTATGCACGTAGGGTTATGTGTAGGCATATTCCTTTGATGATAGCGATGAAGGTCGCGAGTTGAATGAAGATAGAATGCATGAGGCTAGGGACGAGGTGACGATGCGCCCGAGTTAATGCCTCATAAACAAGGCATAAAATAAGGCATGGGAGGCTTAGACAATTAGGCAAACACAATATTGCCACGAGAGATTATCGTTAATTACTCTGCAAGCCACATTATTACCTATTCCGTTGTCGCGTTTGCAAACCAGGCTATGCAACTAGGTGAGCCATTTCAGGGTGGTCGGTCACGTGATAATATTTTCAGTGCCCGCGGTTGAATAGAAGCCAGTAGACCACAAGAACTCATTAATTTGCTTTTATGGTGCATGCTCTAGTTATCGTAAGACTTTCATAACTAGAGGAGTACTGGGACAAATTCCATTCCACGTGATCCTCCTCCCCAGGATTTCCTTGCCAGACCGAGGTGTGGCTGTCAGCTGTCCCCCAAAGCGGCTATGGAATTTCCAAGCAACTGAAGCATGTGTTCTAGAAGCTCGTTCTCCAGATTATCCTTTCTATACAGAAAGGCAGACTTTCTCCACACCGACCTCTTCTCCCGACCTAACAAATCCCCTTCGTTAAATTTACGACAAACTGGAGCTCCAAAAGAAACCAGGAGACCAGTGTATCTGCCCCGCCTCCTTCAAGGTATTCACCGAGGTCAGCACTCTACATCAGCCTTAAATATCTCGTGATAACCCCTGAACTTTATTAGCGAGCCCACTTCTTACGGATTCACTTAGCTAGGTTTTATGATTCGAAAGGAATGCCAAACTCTTAGGCAAATCACCAGGATTTCAGGATCAGTCACTCGGTATATACCGCCCCACATGCCAGATTCACTCATCTGGACTTGTCACACCGCTCTAGAAGCCGTGTGGATGGTCACGAAATACCCAGGTACCTTATCTCTCCTTACCGCTCTGTGACATGTTAGTCTGAATGATTTCAGCCATATTACTCCCTGGTAAGTATAATCACGGAGAAGCGGCAGTGTACCGATGCTGAAAGCCAAGATAGCATATCAAGAGAAGACCTTTCTAATTTCCAGACACAGACACCGAGAATGAAATTGTGGCACCACACTTGCAAGTTGATATACGACAGTTACTCCATCATTGGTACGTGGACCCTCTTGGTGGGAAATAGTACATCTGAAGCGGCACGCCCAATATCAAAATATCCAAAAGAGTACGAAATGCGGCCCCCAAACCGATGTTATGCAGATTTCCAAGACCTAGTTTGAACGACAGCTCATCCTACCCGACTACCACATGGCTGGAAAGACACACCGAGATGTGCCACTGTTCTGGAAGCCAATGATCTCCGTCAATTAGAAGAAGCTACGAACTGTGGGAACTTCATTCCATCAGCTAAAATTCCAATAGCTCCAAGATGGATCATTCGAGCTACAAGTTACACACGATCAAGCATCTGCATTCAGAAGCACACCCGAAGTGAAGCGGATGCCTCCTTCATCTTTACCATTCCATAAAGATCGAGAAGCTTCATGCACACCCAAACATTCGCAGATGCATCTCACGAACCAGCCGCTGGTCCACACCCTCCAAATGTTCACCGAGGTCCTCTTGATGTCCAGAACTCGATGGCCCAGCAATATGCAGCATTGTGGGGCAAAACAGAGAACCTCGTGTCAGCCACGAGCTACACTTCAGCCATCGACGGAAAGGAGATGAAAGTCTTACTATCTTGCCTCCCCCGCTTCTCCTTGCGTTCACCGAATTAAGCGAGATACCCGATGAGCTCCTAAAATCCACTCGTAAGGAGTTTCCCATTGGACAAAATGCGCACCATTCAAGTGGAACATGCACGCAGTAATGGAAAGAAGTGAGATAATATTTCTTTCGTAGTTTTCTTTATGAGTGTGGGTCAACTCGTGTTTGACGTGCTTCTCAACTTTTCATTCATACCCATACCATATTTTCGCTTAAGCGAGAGCAGCACTGCAAGCTCTCAAGTTACCTCTCAAGAGCTAAAGAGGATGAGTGAGTTGGTGAAGGAGCATGATACCTGGAGCATCGTCAACGGAGACGTAGTATTCGGGGGAAGGAGAAGAAAGAACCCCTGTGGTTGGCTAAATGTGAAGTAGAGCAGGTGCCCATACCAAGCTTGCAAACCCAAAGAATATCGGAATAAGACAACCAAGCTCATTTTCACGCTCCACACCTCCGGTTATGCACACCGCCATATGCACGATAGCAGCTGCTACCTTCGAGAGGTGTAATTTAGAGGTACCCTGACTCCAAGTCCCACCTGGAAAGGGAACTTTTCAAGCGAAGAAGGCAGACAGCCAGATATTACTCACAGATGCTTGCCTTGAAAGATACACCGAGCTGCGTTGTTCATTTATATGCCAATGAGATTCTTCAATATGAGATTAACTGCGCGTTCGAGAGTTCCGCCTTAGCCCGTTAGGAGAGCGAGCCCCGTCACCCTCGATTTGTGGTTCATGAAAGAGGCATACCAAATATAACCATATGAATATACATTCGCCATCTGGCAACCTGCGTACTGAAATTCCACACCGAGACTCAGGAGCTTACGAGATATCCAATCAAATCCGTCGATTGACTCCAATCTCGGACTGTTTGCTCCTCCTCGAGTCTCAACCATCACTCGCATCCAACAAACAGCAGCGCTAGCAAGACACGAACTTCACCATTCCCACAGGATGAGAGAGATGGCCAGGGAAACAAGAAATTTCTGAAATAAACCTATTGCTCAGCCATCCCCTTCAGCACGTGCCACCAACGCACACCGAATAATCAAGCCCAAATTAACCCTGGAAGCATACCAGACTACTGGTTTGTGGGTTTTGCAGAAGATACTTCCAATTCTGCTTCATCTCGAATATTTGACACTGGCCATTAGACAGAATACGAACAAGAGACAGTCTTGTTCAAGAATGTCCAAGATACTGAACCTCACTACCTCGCCTTACCTCCTCATTCTCCAAGCGGAAAAGGGTTTCGAATCGGCCTCTTATCAAGTCATCGTTCTCCACGTTCAAAGAACACTACCAGCTTGCCACGTAGCAATAAGTCCAACACACGTATCTCATGGCTTCACTTTACAAGATCACTCCATTCACGTTCGACACTGACAATAATTTAGGAGCATCCCTTAATGAAAAAATGGGCTGGTACCGTATCTGCAGCCACCAATCCATTGCCTATATCATCATATCAAATCAAAGCAAACAATCCTGCCGTCTCAAGTTCTGTGTTCCTTGAGTGTACATGCATTTCAACAATCTCTCAGACCAACCACCCAAAACCATCAACAGCAATCCATCCCACCGCACCGATCCGGAAATCCATCTCGAAAGTCACCAGAGCAAGTCGACGCATGTCTACAACAGCTCCGTCCAAGCCCACTTCGACTTTCGCCTTCCCGCCGGCATCGACTCATCCACGTGACCATCATCAAAAAAAAAAAAAAAAAAAAA
>MU119366.1:31932-113320 GCA_014904845.1 Acephala macrosclerotiorum
AAAAAAAAAAAAAAAAAAAAAAAGAGAGTAACATGCAACACCCCCGCAAAAACAGTCCCCACCAAACATCCAGAAGGAGATTTTCAAGCCCAAAATTATCATGCCGGATGAGAGGAACAGCTTCAAACCCATGTACCAATCATGAAAGAGAAGTCGACGCCAAGAGGCAGCATCAATGAAGCGAGCTGAGACAAATCGCGCAAGCACATGAGCAAAGTAAATAGGTATTCATCAAATAAGGAAATGCAGAATGGAGAGATTCTCGGTCAATTGAATTGCATGCAGTTCGACTCGCAAGCGCAAGATCAGATCCATGAATAAGCAACTAAATAACGCCCGCTCCGCTACACCATATTTTTCATCGCTCAGAGTTGCCCCCGAAGAAGGGAAATTGAAAAAATAAAAAATAAAAATAAACGCCACGCTAGGCTTCATTCCCAAGTTCATGTCGTACGTACGTATGTGTTGTATGTGGTCTGTTCTGTATCTTCGTGTTGTTTAATGTAGCATCGTCTGTTGTGACGGTGGTCTGTTCCCTTTGCGCCATGCATAGATATCAACCACCATACCACTCAACTGCAAGCCATCGCCATCCCAGTATATGATTTGAGTCGTAAGGTCGTCTCTCAGGTACCGATTCCGGAAACCAAATTTTTCCATCCACTTGCTCACCCATCACCATCGCCATCTTTCATTATTCCAGCCATTACTACCGCCTCTGCCCGACCCGTTTCGCTTTCTGTATCCTCCCCGTTGAAACCCTGTTCTCCATCTGTCAGCTGGATCTTTTCCGGCCCGTTGGCGGGTCTTCGGATTCAGGGGTCCATTCTTCCGGCTGGAAGTTTGGGTTGTTGTAGTGTGCCACGTTGTAATGGCTATTCTTGAACGTGCTCGTTTGGAACACGACTGGTCCTTCCCACTCGGCAGCGGCTTCCCATTCGTATTTGCTAGGCCGAAAGCTAGATGCTGAGCTTGGCGAAGAGAGTTCTGAAGACAGGGGATGGCCCGATAGGGAAGTATGCGATGAGGGGGAGGGCCGATGCGGCGCGGGCAAATGAGTAAGTATCGGGAGTTGAGTCGTTGGTGGTGGAAAGGCCGGGTGGGGCGTTGTGAGAGTTGGAGGCGTTAGCGAGTTTGGGGGCGGCGGTTGGGCGGGAAATGTCGCCGGAAGCGCGTTGGAAGGGGCCGTTACCGAAGAAGCGCCAGGGGAGCTAGGAGACATCGAGGCAGACATCGAGGCAGACATCGAGGCAGACATCGATGATGGAGTAAATGCTGGTTCTAGAGATTGTTGGTACTGTGAAGGGAAGCCGTGGTGAGAAGGCGGTTGAGTTGGAAGCGAGAAGCCAGGGATGCAGGTAAACAGGGACATATCCATTCCCGACATGTCTCCCTGTACTGCTGGAGTGTGCTGGATGTTATATCGGTGGCTCAAGCTGTTGACTCTTTGGACTTGAATATTCGTGTTCGGAGGAATTGCAATTGGTGGTCCATGGTCCTTGTAAAGAATATCGTAGTGACTTGGCCGATACAGTAGATGTATCATTGGACCAGCAGGGTTCGTGGGTACTCCGTTGGCATCCTCTTGCTGAAAGATATGACAGTTTGCCTGCGACCCCTCACTTCGGTCCAGATAGACAATCTCAACAGCCCATCCCATCGGTTTCAGCAGAGCATCAATGAGAAGCGTCATGCCCAGATGGTCAATTTCCATGTTGGGTGGCTCGATCCACTCTTGGCTATATTTTTCCACACCCGCTCCATTTGGTATGAAGCCCTCGTATGAAGCAGGATTGGCCTTCAGCCACGAACTGGCAAGAAGTCTGAAGTAGTACACGATGGAATCCGAAACGGCCTTGTCATTGAACCGCTCTCGCAATGCAGCTTCAGCCCGTGGTATCGATTGTGGTATCAGATCCGCGAGGCCTCTCAATAGATTCGTTACTTCCTCTGCCATATCTTCGAACACCCATTCTTCAAAGCCTCCAGCTGTCTTGAGTAGGTTGTCGAGCGATTTCATTCGGGTGATCTCCTCCTCCAATTGAGCCTTGTTCCGTAGTCGAATGAGGGTCTCGAAATATGAAAAGCCGGCAGCTACACGATATTAGCGATTGAACGTCGACAGGTATGCAGAGGAAGCTGAGGTCGTGCAAGCTGTAGAGACTGGTTGTGGGGTGAGCTTACCCCGCCACCCGCAATTGCCGTCACCCAATATCGGTCGATAATGCGAATACTTCTGCGGTAACGCCTGGTACGGGGTTAGTGTAGCTATAATGGGGAGCTGTAGAGGGACGAACAGAAGTCTTCGCAACGTAAATTGGGTCTGCCCTTGCGTACTCTTCGGTGATTGCCAGACTGCTCTTCTTCTCTCCCACTAGAGGACCCTTCAAACAATTAGCATCGTCCACAACCTCACTTTGGAGCTTCAGCCTACCTCCAGCGCAGGCTGGAAATCTCTAGCCAGCGCCTCCTGTGCCTCCATATCATTGCGGTCCATTTTGAATCGATGCGCGCCGTGCGAATTGTTGTGGTTGAAGGTGAGAGGTGCTCCGTGATTGATGTTGTTCGAAGCGACTGGACTGAAAATGGGATCTCGAAACTGTGGCGGACCGCTGTTGTCAACCATGCCGGCAGGTTGAAACCCAGGAAAGTCGGGAATGGGTGCAGTCAACCCATATGGAGAAAAGGGAGAATAGGGAGTTGGCTGTGGCTGGAACATGCCTCCTCTGATTCCTGCTCTCTCTGAGCAACGTCGTCGAGCACGTTCTAGGCGAGCAATTTCGCAGTTCTTTCTTTGAGTGAGGTTTGGTCTGTGTGAATTTGGATTCGCGAGGGCGAGACAACCACAACCACAACCACAACAAAGCCAGGAAGTTTCTGGGCTCGTTTACTCCCGTGTCGCACAAGCAGAAGAAAAGCCCAATCCAATCCAGCAACCCCGAAATACTCAAGAGAAATCCCAAGAGCCTCGTCGGCCAGCCTCTGGCAGCAGCAGCAGCAGCGTTGGCAGTCGACCCCAATGTGTGGTCAATGGCATGGACGACGGGAGAACGTGCGTGGTGGAGGATGCGCGATCTCCAGCTCCAAATGCTGCGGATGCTTCAGATGTAGGTGGGCCGGGCACTGACTCGCGGTCCTGGCCTGCTTTGGCTACATTCAAAAACGCTCGACTGCCCTGCCACTGGTCCTGTACATCGGCGATCTACGCGAACAGAAAGGTACTTTGCAGTATTCGGCCTGGACGCGCGCAGCAGCAACAGGAACAAGAAGGGAGAGAAGCAGCAGGAGCGGGAACAGCCAGCAGAGAGAGGATCCAGCACAGCGGACAGCACGGTGATCAAAAAAGGGGGCCGTCGGCGCTGAGAGGTTCGTCGGAAGGGTCGTCGAATAATGCTGGGGCACGGCCGGCAAGGTCGATCAAGATACGGTGCGGTAAAACACGGTATCTGCTAGGTACATTGGGGACTGGATATGCTGGATGTCGGATGTCTCTTGTCTCGCACGATCTTCTTACGTCGCCGCTGCTGTAGTGGAGTGTGTTCTGTCTGCCCCACCTTCCTGCGTCAATCCGTACATGAAGGAGCAATTCCTCGTCTGTTCTGCGGCTGATGTCCAAATATCACAAGCGGGCTATGTTGGCTGAGGATGCTGGCTGTAAGTACCCGGAGAGGCGACGTTACTGTATGATGTGGGAGGTCGAGAGATCGCGGGGTACAAGACAGGTACGACGATTATAAGATGGCACTGAAGCTGGGGAAAGGGAGAGGGGTGGAGTCACAGAGATACGAAATGAGGGGGCCACAGAGAATCAAGGATGCCGGGCAACGATGTATCTTCCGGTGTTTCCACGCTGCATGTTGGGGGCAGACCACAAGCAAGTACTGCAGAGGATACTCCATCTTCGCCGAGGAAGCATGTTGTTGGCACTCCTCTTGCTCCATCTGGCTCCACCCATTCCTCTATCATAGGGTCCACCGCACGCAAGCACCACACGAGCAGCAGACATAGGGCACAGGCGGCTGAAGCTGGAGAAGAATAGCCAGCCCAATGCTTTTGGTTCTCTGATAGGTGTCCGAAGACCTATCCTGTGCCGCCGCATCACTCTTCCTTCGTTCTTCAGCCCGCAGCATTTGTCCAATAAGTCCCCTCAAAGACGATGAACCGCGCGCTAACGGCGTCAAATTTCCCCAAGATCCTACTGAAGGTCTCTAGGCGATGCAAGGCGTTGCGATGTATCACATTGATGAGCTGACAGACCACCTCCTCGACCTCTTCTGGTGTTCCGAGGCCTTATGCTACCCCCCATCATGGCGAATACGACACTATGAATTGTGACATGGTATAGGATTTTCCGACCCATGGGAGCAGCTGTTGGACCCCCAAATCCACATCTACTGGGGGCTGGCTCCAACTTTAGGATCACGATTCTGTATTTCTCATCGGTGATGGATGTGTGAAGCCAGCGGATGGCTGCATAAAGCGATGGGACCAATCTGGCCCACCCCCCTCACTCACAGACTTTGGGAAACCCAATTCTCATCTGCCCGGTGCTGCCGCAGACCTCGTCATAGCTAACGTCCCACGGGCAAATAGATACCATCCCATCTCTAGAGTTCGGCCTGGGACTGGTCTTATATTTGCAGCATGTCGGCATTCGAGTCATTTTGCTCACTTCTCATAATACATACCTTCGACCAACTCATCAGACGTCTGGCCCCGTCAAGCTGTGTCCAATACTCTGGAAAGGGCTTTTCAGAGCCGAGGGGTGACACACAACCCCTCCACACTCAGCAGTTACAGCTACCATTATTGGCCGATATTGCTTCCCCTCCTGTCGCCGGGAAAGCTTGCGTGCGTGCTGGCAAGCTCGCACCAACAGAAAGTCTTGAAAAGCGCTAGGATGGCTGGAACAGCCATGCAAGTGCCCTGCCCCTAGCTCCCCGGCTATCGTCGCTAGCCATCTCAGAACTTGATGCGCAATAATGAGTGGACGTCTTGTGGGAGCCAGTAGCAATGGCAATTGTAGACGAAGGTTGATATAACATTCAAGCGATCGCGACAGGGAGGAGGGAGGAGGAGAGGAGGGATAGATAGATTGTGGGGCGAAGACCGCTAAAATGCCTGTAATTGCGGGAGCCTGCCGTTCCCGTATGGCATGGCATGGCACGGCCGGTTGCTTGGGCTCCAGGTTGGCCCTCGCTCTGTGCCTGCTTGGTCTGAGCCTGGTCTTAACCGCTCGAGACTTCACAGCATCATCGTCTCGGGGAGCAGGCAAACCGCCATCATGTCCAGTCCACTTCTATCCACTTCAAAGACCAGGACAGGGCAGGATATTTAGTGAGGCCGCGGTTGTATTTTAGACTCCCCGGAAAGCAATATTCGCTCCACTATGAATAAATCGCTGGGGATGTCGGGGCACAAAGGGTTTCGAACCAAGCGAGCCGAAGGAATCACTAACATGCACATCTGCAGATATATTTCTCCTCTTGCAGACGGAGCACCCAGTCTCGCGATGCAACTCACACGTACGAGCTCACCGTGGGCCTCACCTCACCTCACCAACGAGTCTCGTCGTCCCACAGCTTTGTCATCCATGTTAAAAGCGGTCCAGACCATCAGTCAGATTCAGACGGTGTGTACTCAGACGGTGTATACATTCATTATTTGCCAATCAACGCTTTGCTGATGGAATTCCTGCGTCCCTTCTTAACCGTCCTTCGAGGGGGAAGGAGGCGAGAGTGCCAAAAAAAAAAAAAAAAAAAAAAACTTCACGCGCCCGCCACGAGTTGCTGCCAATAGAAAAGACGTTCTAAACTCCCGCGCCGATGCAGAATGCTATGCACGAGCGATATCGCTTCGCAGCAGCCCAAGCCCTTTATTTCATCTCGTTGACTCGTCTACCATTGATCCATCCACATCCATTCGTTTCGTTTCAAGTCCATTGATTCATCGTTCTTCGCTGCGCGACCATGACCACGTTTTTTTCCTGCCAATGTTGTCTCACTTCCACGCACTAATGCCAATAGCAAGTGAATGGCATGTCCGGAGAAGTCCAGCGCAGCCCAAATCGCTAGATCACTCACACCGATGGCAGCAGCGCATTCACCGTAGCCGATCCGCCGCTACCATTCCCTCCGCCCTTCTTATTGAATACACCCTTCCTCTTGCCAGCTCCCCATGTGTTTGGTCCACCGCTAAGCTTCATGTTACTGGGTCCAAATGATAGAATGGTTGGGTCGTCACTACCTGTCTGCTGAACATCAGGCATCTTGAATCCCTCGCCGTCGGCGAACACCGTACGATACAAAGTATCAATAGCTGAGGTCCACTCAGTCATAGCCTTCATGCGTTCCGCGTCGCTGTTATCCTCGATCTCGACGGTGCCGTCTTGTTGGTTGATTTTGCCATTGACTTTCTTGTCGACGATTAGAAAGCCAAGGATGTCTTGGACTTCGGAAACCGGGATCTTGAGTGCTTTGCCGATGAAGGCTAGGTTGAAGCGGGTATAGGGTGCGATGAGTTTGAGGACGGCTTTGGTGCGCATGTTGCGGGTTACTTCGTCGATATTTTCTGCGATGAAGGGGTCAGTTAGGAGGTCTTTGTTGTCGTTGAGGACGGACTCGTATTGGTGGATGTCGTCTCTTTGGTAAGCGTCTACGAGGCTGGTCATGGCTGCGATTCGGGGATCGTTCTTGTAGGGCTTTGTCTCTTGTGATTCGAAGGGGTTGATATCGGATTTCATCAGCATGGTAGTAAGGACTAGGTACTTCAGGACTTGGATACGTTGGAGTGATCCGGCTTCATCGTAGTTACGGAACGACTCGAAGAAGTCACTCTGTGCGTCCTTCCAGTTCTCTTCGCTCATGTGCATCTTGCCACCGCATTCGCGGATGATGCCCATGATTTTGGGATGTGGTACTGCTGACTTGACTTTTAAGGCTCGCTCGTATAGTCGCTTCAGTTGCTTGTTGTTCTTCGTCTCAGCGTACATCTGGATCTCAAGGGCGTAGATCTCCAACGAGTATGTGCCCTTGCTTGGATCATCGGTGCCATCTTCACGCTCGCAGGCCTTATGAAGCTCTCGTAACTTCTTGGTGACGATGACGTAGTCTTTGCGATCGAGGTAGAGCTTCGCAAGCTTGATATTGGTCTTCAGCCACAGTCGTTCGTTGTTCGTACTTTGGAAGGATTGTAGGGTTTGGGAATAGAACTCTTCCATACACTTTCCAGCTGCCTCCCCCTCTGACCCTTTCTCGATGTAGTCTAGGATATTGTTGATGGACTTCTCGGAGTAGTTTCGTGTGACGGCGCTTTTGACATATGTGAGGAGCTCGGTATAATGTTCAACGGCCTGATAATTAGCTTACGGCTCAAAATTTCAATCACCATTCTAACCTTATCGTAGAGACCAAGCTTGAACTCCAGCTTTATCGCCTGTTTCAGACCTTTGAATCCCCAGTCTCCTTTCTCCTTCTCTAGTGCAGGTACGCCTAGGAACTCTTCGATGGCGCCCTCTGGATCGTTGATCTTCATCTGCTTGGCATTGTAGTATTTGTTCTCGATATCGACATCGCCAGTCTCTTCCTCGTCATCTTCCTCGTACTCAAAATCGTACCTGTAGATATTAGCTAGGCACGAAAGGCGCAAGAATAGAGCTTGAAATACCCCTCATCCGAATCTTGCATGAAATCGTCGTCAGACATGATTACGGATATGCTAGTACTTTAGGAAAGATCTTGTCTGGTGGCGAGCAAAATTTGAGGGACAAATAACTTGTCGCTGGAAAGGTTGAAGATGTCGGTGATATCAACTTGTGTGAAGTTGAGGCTCCCAAGAAGGCTGCGTTGCCTGGAGCTCTCGATAAAGCTCTCGATCTCTGATTGGTCACAGAATTAGCGCGGCACTAGCGAACCAGCCCCACGATTTCAAGCCTTGTTCAGATTCAAATTCTTGAACATCAAACGCAACGAAACTTTCAACAACCCTTTCTCTTCTCACGGCCCCATTAAAGCGCATCTGCTGCATAGTCTCAGATCGCACGAAAACTGCAGGACTGGTCTACGACGCTCTCGTCGTGCACACCTTCGCTGATTCACCCTGTCAAAGATAAACAACCGTAAAGATGGGTGGCGATCTCAACTTGAAGAAGTCATGGCATCCCGTCCTCATGAGCAACCAGAGGCGGGTGTGGGAGGAAGAAAAGAAGGCCCTGGATGAGCGAAAGCGAACAGAGCAACGTATTAAGGAGCTTAAGGAGGAGCGCGCGAAGGAGGAGATTCAAGCTAAGCTCGAGGCAGCAGGCAGTCGAAAGCGCGTCGATCGAGTCGACTGGATGTATCAAGGTCCGTCCAGTGGGCAAGCTGGTACTACGGAGGAAATGGAAGGATATCTGCTTGGCAAGCGACGTATCGATGGGTTGATTAAGGGAACCGAACACAAGAAGTTGGAGAAGCAGGCTTCGGAACAGAGCTTCATGGCTTTGCAGAACGCCAATACTCTACGAGATACGGCTGCGAAGATCAGGGAGGATCCTATGTTGGCGATCAAGAGACAAGAGCAGGCTGCGTACGAGGCGATGATGAACGATCCCATCAAGCGAAGACAACTACTTGCGGCTGCTGGACAGAGCGAGGACAAGAAGGAAAAGCAGGAGAAGAGGCGCCACAAGCATCATCATAGAAGCGACAGAGACCGTGATGATTCAGATGAGGAGCGTAGACGCAAACGCAGAAGAAGAGATGATGGTGAGCCTAGGTCAAGCCGGTCAGAGCATCGACGACGAAGATCGGCTTCTCCAGAGGATCGCAGTCGTCGCAGATCAGATAGAGACAGAGACTATGGAAGGGAGAGACGCAGAGACTCATACTCAAGGTCCCCTTCACCATGTCGAAGAGAAAGACGAAGAGATTCTTACTCGAGATCCCGTTCGCCAGTCCGAAGAGAAAGACGACCAAGGTCCATCTCACCAACCCAGAAAGGCAGCTTGGATAAACCGCGTCGTCGCTCACCACCTCCTAATGGTCAGCGAAGACGGAACTCGTCGTCTGTCTCACCACCACCCAAGGCTAGTTTGAATAGACCTCGCCGCCGTTCGCCCTCCCCCGTTCGCCAGCGAAGAAGAAACTCGTCGTCAGTAGAAGTTGAAGAACGTCCGAGATATCAGCCACGCAAATCAAATGGCTATGAGCGGAGGGATGACTATAGGCCTCGACCGGCGCCACGCCAAGACCAATCATCTGAGGACAAGGAAGCTGAACGACAACGAAAGTTGGCCGCAATGCAACAAGACGCCTCGAATTTGGATTTGGACCGAGAGAAGCGCTTGGCAGCAATTGCTGAACGGGAGAAGGCCACTCGCGAGGCTGATGAAAAGGCACGCGTCAAGGACGGAGTCAGAGGGAATTTTGTTAGTGGATTACATCGCAAGGCAGGAGAAATTTCTCTGGCTGATCGGATTGGGCGTGGAAAGCAAGGGCTTATGAAGGATGATGACTGAGGGGCTATTGGGAAGACAAGAGAAATTGCCTTTGGCCGACTATTGTTTGGAGTTCAGAGACTCATTGACCACAGGTTATGGTATCAGTAGCAGATCACGCATTGATGGAGCATGTAATGAGTAAGATGAGCATGAACTTCCGTCCAAATCCAAATCTGATGTTGTTGTGCCTTCTTCTCAAACCGTAGGCGTAATTCTCTTCGCCATCAATTGCCATGTGATAGATGCATTAGTGAACGCCTTTACACTTTTGCTGTGGCAGGCATATCGGGTGTCGGCTGCTCTCCAATGTAGGCATGCTCGTTTCAATCAGCCCTCGTTCCACTGGCGATTCTCTCTAGACGGCATACTGGCCATAGTCTGCCTGATCTGTAGCTAAACACTGGACATCCCTCGCGAACGGGGCATTCAACTCATACCCTGGCTTCGAAGCAACTCCTCCTCTGCTCGAAGTAGTTCCTCTTCCTCTTCTGGGATTATCCTCCTCCGGCTACGTTGAACCAGAGGACCCAATACCTCATCATCAACATCCTCCATATCCTTCAAGTCAATCTTCTGCACCTTCTCCTCACCACCCTCGCCATACAATCCCCTCGCAAACTCCCTCACCCACGCTCTCCCGACAATACTGGGCTTCATCCTAGCTCTCAACTGCTTTGCAGTTTTCGTCTTCGTATTCCACCTACCGTCCTCCGCCATCTCGATTTCCCGGCCCCTATCTTCCTCCCCTTCACCTAGAACCCATTTCGCCCAATTCTGGCTGGCTTCTCTCCCAGGGATCCCACCTTTCCATAGCTTTTTCTCTTCTCCCAATTGTAACATACTCGTCACTCCCTTCCCCACCAACCCACAAGCAACTATCCTTTCAAACCATCTTAGATCTGTGTTAACATTCAAACCTACACCATAACTCGTAATATTCCTCCGTAAATGCACACCAAGCGCAGCAATCTTCCTCTCCCCTCCCTCTTCCCAAACACCTGGATTCTCAGTCCGTATCCCTTTCAATCCCCAGATATCCAATGTGTCGATCGTTGCTTGCTCCAGCAGATTCACATAACACCTAACACTTAATCCTCTCTTCCATTCCGGGAACTGACTCTTTAAATCCAGGATAGGATAAATAACTAATTGACCCGGTCCGTGAAACGTAGTTTGTCCTCCTCTCAGCGTCTGTACGATATCCGCCCATTCAGGTTGTTGCCTCGGATTGTATGATGATCTCTTTTCGGGCGAGAGAGGTGCTTTTAAGACGGATATTTGGGCGGGGGTGAGGTTGTCGTGTTCTCGTCTGCCGGTCGTGTAGACGGGTGTAGGGACGAATGTTAGGATTGTGGGCGTGGGTGCTGGTGGGAGGATTTGAGGGGGTTGAGGAGAGGAGAGGATGGCTTTGTGGGCGAGGAACTTGGTGACGAGATGGGATTGGAGGGTTTGGGCGAGTGCAAAGGGTGTTATGTCCGGGAGGTGGATGTGGCGGATGATGGTGGGTGTGGACATTGAGGCGGGAAGTGAGGGAAAGTGAGAGGCTGAGTGGTGTTTTTCATTTGGAGAAGACAAGGCGGAGACAAGGCTGATTATGTGTTTTAGAAGCGAACGGGGCGCCGTATGTGGCTTCTACGGAAGGGTTTCAAAATCATAATACCTAACACATCAGATATATAACGAACCAGAATCAAGACATGCCTCTCACCACTTCCAGCATTGCCTCGTGATAATTGTTTGCTTCAAATCTGCTGCATAGCGGTCCCCTACTTTTGAACGTCGAAGCTGGCTATCAAAGAATGTCCGTCGCTCTCCAAGTGCGAAAAAGGGGTAACTCGATACCCCAGCTATTTATGTATCGTTCTAGTCGAGCTCATGCACATGTTTGTTTGTATTCTAGCTTGCCCACTTCTTTGGTCATCAGCCTCAGTTGTTCAGCTTCCCAACCTCGTCTGCCTATTTCGCTCTTGGGATCAACACGCACTGAACAACGAGCTAAGTTTACGTCACTCATTCAGCAATTAGGCTCTTGAATTCTAGTCATTCGATTGTGCGTATATCCCACTTGCTGCTGTTTGCTTGCTGCAACGAGGCGCGATCGTCTCTCAATCGAAAGCTACATCCTGAAGTAACATCGACATTCTGAAACCAACGGTTGTACCTCTTATCAATGCAGTTTCACGAATCGGCCAAATTACTTCGATAATACGGACATCGTCCCAAACAAAAACTGCCACCATTGAATCAATTTATCATTGACCTAATCTTACGCCTAGCAATTTCGACGTAAGCAACGCCCTTTGCCGCCCTTTCTCTCCCTTCCCAGCCATTATATTGACTCGTGCTAAGTCTCACAAAGATAGTAAATATGTCCCAATCCCAATACAGCAGAGCCGCCGACGACTTTGCCATCGGCATAGATCTGGGCTCTTCTAAGATATCTGTCGGTGTTCTTCGTAATG
The DNA here is from genome assembly GCA_014904845.1 of Acephala macrosclerotiorum. NCBI lineage: Eukaryota > Fungi > Ascomycota > Leotiomycetes > Helotiales > Mollisiaceae > Acephala > Acephala macrosclerotiorum. Next base: position 43,873 of record MU119366.1, read on the forward strand.
GCCATGTTGAGATGATATCTGATGAGGGAGAGAATGCCATTCCGTCGTGTGTAGCTTTCACCAATCGCACGCTTCTAGTCGGTCGAGCCGCTAGGAGACAGGCAATCTCCAACCCGAAGAATACTATTGTAGATCCTATTCGATTGCTTGGTTGGAGTCTTAACGATCTGGACCTGCAACGACAAGTTAGTCAACTGCCATTCGACGTTGTCTCTACTCCAAACGAACGCCTCATCAAGGTTCGATACAGAAATCTGGATATATGTCTCAGACCATTGGAGGTGAGTCGTCCCGGAGCACTGTCCCATGGACGAGTTTTTCAACAAGCACTTCTCTGAATGTCCCAATATTTACATGGCAAGCGCTACTCGGATTATACAAAAGGAGCATGCTAACTCTCCTATTCTCAGATCGTGGCGGTCATGCTGGCTCACGCAAAAAGAATTGCAGAGAATTACCTTCAAGGAAAAGTGTCTGGTGCAGTTATAACTTTCTCTTCTGGGTTGAGTCTCTGCCAGCGCGAATTGGTCAAGGCGGCTGCTTCTGTGGCAAACCTCCAACTCTGGGCCGTGTTAAGCGATTCGACTGCTTGTATCGTCGCTCATGAAACAATCACCACTCCATCTGTTCGCAGCCGAGAAGACCGACTAGTGCTAGCTATCAATGTCGGCTCGGGAAGAACAGACATTACACTCGTGGAAATCGTCGAAGGAATCGTCGAGTTGAAAGCGGTGGCAGACAATCCTGATTGGGTTGGTGACTACTTCGTTCGCCGTATCGCCAACCACGTTTTAGAAACCACGCCGAGGCTAGCACCTCTTAAGACTATCGATAACCCTCGCGTCCTACGTCAGCTTCAAGGCGCGTGCAAGTCAGCTATGCACGATCTCTCGTTCCGAGAATGGTCATCAATTCATATCGACTCATTCCTCGACGGGAGAGATCTTGATATCCCAATATCGCGCACAGATTTCGAGGCAATATGCAATGATTTGCCGAAAATCATTCCGGATCGGCTTCAACGAGTCTTAGCGGACGGGCGCGTCGATAGGTCTCGAATCGGTGAAATTATTCTTGCAGGTGGTGCTTCTCGAATACCTATGATTCAAGTGGCTGTCTCGGATTTCTTTAACGGAAAATCTCTCTCAAAGCCACCGAATGTCGACGAAGCCGCAACATATGGTGCTTCAATACTTGCCTCTGGATTCTCTCATAAGCCGGGAGCACGCTGGTTACCTATGGAGGACTTCCTGCTACTTGATGTTTATCCACATTCGTTGTCAGTCATGACTGAAGGCGATGGGCAGGTGGAAAAAGTCGTCGTCCGAAACACCATCGTACCAACGAAGAAAACCCACAAACTTCTCAACGCTGAAACTGGCCAGTCACGGTTCACCTTTCAGGTATATGAAGGCGAAAGGCAGCGTGCCAAAGATAATCAGCTGGTGGGAACCGTTTCTTTCCCTATTACACCAGCACCAAAGGGTCAAATAACAATCGAATTGGAATTCGATATCGATTATAGCTATACCAACGAAGATCTCGTACAAGTTACTGCTCACGAGAGAGGCTCTAGGATTCCCCACAAGATCAAATACATATGGGAACGACAGACATCTGAGGGGGAAATCGCGAAGATGATCGTCTCAGCCAGACAATTCGAGCACGACGACATTCTGGAGCAAGATCGTATTAGGGCGAGGAATGCTCTCGAGAGATATGTTCATGCGGCTAGGGAATTTGTTCAGCATACTGGCAACCATCCTTCTTCCCAGCCTGCAAAGGCTTTGCTCCAGTCGACTACTGCTTGGATGGAGAAACTGACGCGGAGACGCCCCAATACCAAGCGCAGCATGAGAAAATACGAGCGTTCTTTGGGAAGTTGGTAGATATCGATGATGATATGTGAATTGTGCTTTTCTCCAAGGCAGGAAGTTCTTAAATGGCTATGATCCTTTCTTCCCTGACATCCGCGTCCTTCGGGAGAAGTTGATGGCTGTGACCTGTAATCTGTTTAATTCGACAGAATAGCATGTCCGTCAAGTGATTTCGTCGGCGTCAAAGTTCTATAGTCTATATGTGCCATAATTTTAGTGGCGGACTTGTTAGGCTCGCTCTGAACAGGAAATGTACCCCTCCCGAATCTGGCTGTTCTTGGGGTCAAACCTTCATTTCAATTTGGACCAACATCTTCACAAGACATGCTGAGCAATTCGCCTTCCTTTCTCTCAATAAGAAAAAATCCCGTTGTGAACACGCGGCCATAGAAACCATCACAACTAGCACAGACTCTCCTCTCGCCAACCACCTTACAGACCTGCACGATGTACCACGTACCAGACATCTTCATTTCACTCGCTACCACATCTTCACCAATTCTAAATGCATTCTCCTCGCCGTGGGGAAACTCCTCTACTGTGCGTGCGCTCTTGGCTGGTACGGCTTGATCGTTGGCTTTGTGGTAACAGTCCTCATGCTATGTCAAGATTCCCTAGTCACCTCACATTCGAAGATCCGTGGCTCTGAGGGGGAGGAAGAGAGGGAGCAGGAAGGGGAACGATAGATATAGAAAGGATTAAGAGGAGCAATGTAGAATGTTTTTGAGTTAGGGCAGGTAGATGTTCGTTCTCTCCCGAAGTTCAAATGAGCGATTGCATAAGGAAATCTCTCATCCTTTCTGGGACTTTGCAAAGAAGATTGGGACTAACATTTAGGCAAACTCGAAAACGGGTAGCTTTGGATGTCACAACTAATCAAACTTGGCTCTTCAGCTGTTATCTCCTCAGTCTCGAATGGCCTGACTTTGTGGTGCTTTGGTATGTTGCTTTCTTGAATATCGCGAAGTTCCTTAATTCACAACTTCAGAGTCCCATTACTACGACGTCAACTTCGAGTTCGCAAAGGATTGAATGTCCCCACCCGAGTGTAAACACCGCGGAACAGAAGAGTTCCGCCACTCTCCTCTCCGCCCTTCTTCGCGTCCTTTTTCTTGCACGTGAAAATATATTGTTTTCGTCAACGCACAATGCGACCTTTCCAATGCCCAAAAAGCCACGACTTCGCGTCACAATTCTTCAAACGCTGTCACCGCAAAACGAACCTGCAAGCATCATACACATCTCTCACATCCCGAACTTGTAAGCATTTTCATCTAGAATTTTCAATCTTCCAGGCTTGCCTGGGAATTTTACAAGTACTGTCGGGCGTTCTGGGCTAGGATCATCTTGAGCAAGACGAAAGTGGTCCAGAAAGTCCCAACAAGTCTGGCAAATTGAAAACGACACCCCCACATATTAAGCTCTGTTACTGACTCGATCGAAAGGACCACAGATGGCGAACTTTGGTGGCGGTCATGTCATTGGCATTGACCTAGGGACCTATACAATCCGCGCTTGCGTTTTCCATGCTGAAAACAGAACGGTCGAAGTTGTACCAGACGCCATCTGGAACTGCACCCCAGCTCAAGTTTCGTTCACAGACCGTGTCCGCCTGGTAGGCAGAGGTGCAATCACATTGTCTGCAGCAGAGATCGATCCTAAGAACACCGTTTCCTGCCCTGCGAATTTCCTCGGCAAGGGCCCACATGACGAAGGGATTCAGGACATGATCGCCAACCTTCCATTCGATGTCCTCTTTAGTGGCGACCAAGCGTTCTTCAAAGTCCGCTACCGAAACCAGGACATCTGCGTTACGCCACAAGAGGTTCTAGCGATCCTGCTGGATTATATCAAGATTAGGGCAGAAGTGTTCCTGAAGGGAAAGGTTACAGGAGTGGTCATCGTGGTTCCGTCTTCATTCGACAGATCTCAACGCAACCTCGTCAAATTGGCGGCCTTTGTCGTTGGCTTGCAAACTGTCCGCATACTTACAGGCTCCGTCGCTTGCGCTGTTGTCCGTCACCTTCATGCACATCCTGCCCTTTATGAAGACCCAGAAGTTGAAAGTCCGAGACGGAAGATCCTGGTTATCGACATTGGCGCTAGATCCACAAACGTCACATTGGTCGAATCTGGAAAGCACGATTTAAGAGTCCGGAAGACAGCTGAATGTCCCACGGGAGGAGAGCACTTTACAAATGTTCTTTTCGAATACCTTTTGAAGCCACCAATGTCTGACTTGATCCTTTCTGATTCCAGCAAGCTTCCGATTAAGCTACGGAGGAGTCAATTCTGGGCTGAGTGCGAAAAGGCGAAGTGTGGACTTTCAACGACAAAGGAGGCCGAGTACATTGAAATCGGTTCGCGTGAAGAACTCCCCGGCGTTCCAATGATTCGTGAGTGGTTGGAGGGCTTTTGCAAAGACCTTTTCCCCAAATTACTTCAGCCCATCAAGCAAGTCTTGAGCGGCATTGACCAGTCGGACATTCACGAGGTCGTCCTTTCAGGAGGCTCTTCAAATATGCCTATGGTGCAGAAGTACATTTCCCGCTTCTTCAATGATAGGACTCTGTGGACATCAACAGAGTGGAATACGCTTGCAGCACGCGGTGCAGCTATCTACGCAGGATCCCTTCCAACCCAAGGCAAGAAAGTGGAGGGTTTCTCAGACATCTTGAGGAATTCTCTAGGCTTTGAAAGAGGGGATGGCAAATTTTCAATCATGCTACCACGTTATGGCAATCTCCCACACGCGTGCGGCAAGACGGTCGTGTTCCCCACCGCCAATGCATGGCAAGACTTTTATCAAATCCGAATTTACGAAGGCGAAGATAAGGTAGCTGTAAAGAATCGTTATCTAGGCTCCTTACGCTTTCCTATAACCCCTAGGGCTGAGCGTGAAGTTAAGATCAAGCTAGACTTCAAAGTCACAGGGTCTGACGATTTCATGGTTATAGCTTCCGAACCAGGCAAGGAAACTAGTCATATCATGACCACATTCATTGGGGATTTGGATTCGGAAGTCGAATTGACGAGTATGAGGAAGAAGCTCGAACAGTTCCGAAAGGATGCTCGTCTTGAGCTCGCCTTGAGCAATCTCAACTCGAAGCACAGAATTCTTTAGGGATTGCGAATGTTTATTGCCTCACGTGTGAAGGGTTATTGATTAGATCACCTGCCTTGTCGGATCACTTGCATAGCTTGTTGAGATGATGTTGGGATTGTGTAGGCAGTCAAGCTTAGATGTAAATTTAGCATTCATTCTGTAGTAATCAAAAAGTTGAGACGAAACATTACCTATGAGTGAGTATCATTTGTGACTTGTGAGGCACTCGAACCGGGGAGTACCTCATCGTCTTCGCTCCATGTACTCCCGTGTGCCGGAAACAGTCAGGGCACCGAAGTCTGCACCTCTTTCAGGACCGACTTGCGAGTTTTGGCTGTTCCCATTTTTGGATATTGCGAGTAATTCTACTACAATGCAACTGAATTTTCTCTCTCTAATGTCAGTTAATGACGTTTCAAACCCAAAACTAAGCTAAGGGACTTAGAAGTTGCCCTCCTCGACCTCGATTTTTCTCGCTGTCTAATTGTCTCTCTACTGCTACTACTCTCGAAACCCATGGACAATGTCGGGCTATGAAGCAGAAACCAGACACTTTTCCTCCAAGCAAGTGCGCAGCGCGCTCTGTTTCTGACCTTCAACTCCTCAGCCAGTCAGACGCGTCTGGCCACTCGTAATCGCGACCAGCAAAAATTAAAGGCCACTTATTATACCGCTCGATGTGATCGAACTCACCATCGTCATACACCCATCTTCCACTACATTGCTGATTGGTTCGCGCGATACGTCGAACCACCGATCGATCTTCTGAGCCATCAGCAGCTCTTGCAGGCCTCTCAGGGCTCTAATTGGCCTTTTCAAGCATATTAAATAAATTATTAAAAATTTAAATGGTATCGATTATTTTAAGATTAAGATTGCTCGTATTAAAAAAATAATCGCAAAAATATAGATATAAATCCTTGAACTTTTTATTAAAATTAATTCATATTATATTCTCCTCAATATGAAACTGGGCATGCGTCTTTTGCTGATTGAGAAGGACTTCCAGGGTTGGATACATCCCACAGCCCAGCCAGAAGACAGAATCGTCAAAGTCTTCGGGTGAAGTCAATTTGTTGTCCTATGACCTTGTAGAAAAGATTAACAGGCAGTGAGTGATGCTATTCTTTGAATTTCTTTCAGATATGAAGGTCGAGGATCTGTAGTTCGGCGCAGGTAATGCTCAATGTCTGTAGATACTTTAAGACAATGTGGTACTTTCAGAACAAGTAGAGCCTTACTTGACTGGCCGAAATCAAAGTCGAAAGACGAATTGCAGAAAATGGAACACTTACCTACCAACATCTAGGCTTATGGCCTGCCAAACATCACTGAATCAAATGCAAATTTATTCAAAACATATAATTAATATTTGCTAAATAATGGTTCAACTGTTTTGGGTACAAGAATTTTGCTGCATGGTGGACTCTGGATCTGAAGACACCGGCGGTCGATCAAATATCTCAGGGACAGCTGGGGAAATTGCATCCTTCTTTACCAGATACGTTGAGTCCTTCTGGGCACACTCGAATATTGCTCGAAGCCTCTCGTGTAGATCGCTAGCTTCGAGACGATCCTCGGGGTCAATCTTGAGCAGGCCCCCTTCAACGAGGTTAACGAGGGCCTCCAATGCCGTGCCGGCAGATCGCGGATCAGCTCGTAGACATTCCATCGCCAGTCCGACAGTTGGATGTACATCGGCTTTCTCAGATGGCTTCGCAACCTGGAATTCGCAGGCCGGCTTCTTAAGACGGTAATAGCCGTAGCTTTCGTGGTCCAGAGCGCCCCAGAAGCTCTCGAGCGCTCTGAAATCGTATAATAGCCACACAACGAACTCGAGAATGATGCAGCCCATCGACCAGCAATCGTATCGGCGCGACCTCGGCAAATTGCTCTTGTAGGCTTCTGGACCTTGATATGTTGGAGTCGAGGCTGAGGTGGTCGTCTTGCCTTTTCTCAAGCCGGTCACGGTGGTGTGAGCTCTTGAGACGCCAACATCCGCAATTTTCAAGATGCCGGCGCCGTTTTCCCAAAAGTGGAGGATGTTCATAGGTTTGAGGTCTCCATGGCGAAGATTCCCGTCGTGAAGGTCCTTCAGGGCGTGCGCGAGACCTGCCATCTGTCCAAGACACCATAGGAAGTCACACTGTTCTCTTGGGCAGTCACGCTTCCAGAAGTCCCATAGATCTCCACCGTCAGCCCATGGGAAGATGATGCATGAGATTCCATGACAGATAACCAGATGCCTGATGAGATGGTCGTTCTTTATGTGCTTAGAATATATCATGTCCAAAACTGTCCGCTCTTGTTTAAAGGCGGCCTTATCGACGAACTTCTTGACAGCAACGCAGACTGGGCCAACATCCCCCTGCAAATTGACGTCAGAGTTGGCCGAAATATGTGGGGGAAGCAGAAGTGACCTTACACTGTTGTTGAGCCCATGTTGATGTTCGGGTCTGAGAACACCTTTGTAAACATGTGTTGTGCTGTCCTCAGTCTTAGTAACCTTAACGCAAGAATCAAACGCTAGCTTGAGTGCAGAATGGGTGTCGAGTTGGATGTTGACCGGAGGAGTGGCATCGAGTCTCAACTTTGGCTCTAGGACCATCCACTGCTTCTCGAGAAACATGGCACGCGCCCCGGGTTCCCAGGTCTTAAACGCTCTGAATATCTTCTCGCTGCCGAGGGATAGCAAATAGGCTCCATTTGCATTCTGGGAGAGGGGAAGATCCTCGTCTGTGAGTTCTTCGAACAACAGACTCTCGATGGCATTGGAGTGACTAATAAGCAGGAGGATGGCGATGACTTTCCTCGCCCCTTGGATTTTGCTCACGAGATTGTAGTCCCAGCATGGCAGGAACCGGCGTGCATATGTGAGAGGTAGCAATTCCTTAACTACTGGCCACGTAATGTTCTCATGGATGGTCTCCGAGGGGATATAATGGTTGCCAGTAACGGGGCATTGACAGCTCAGAACAACCTTATGAAGGGCGTCATAAAGGGACGAGATGGTGAGATGTGATTGGTGCATGTCTAGTGGTTACTCGGACTGTAACCTCACGTCGATTTCTCGCGAGACTGGAATGCTGAAGTGGAGCTAACCTCCGCGTTCCAGCTTTATGTCTCGCAGCGGGGTTGAGGCTCAGACCTGCTTGGCACCCATGTAGGCAAGTGTCGCAGTCCTCGTAGTCGGCGAGAACGAAGGTGGTGGTGCTTGGACCAATTATTGTAGACCGTACTTCGTCGTGATCGCGGAGAAAGTCTGCGCATTCTCGGAACCCTCACATCGACCTCGGCACCTCGATGACTCGTTGCAACTTGGCAAAGTTGCCTCAATCCGTCGATCTTGATGAGAACGCGCGATTGCACTACTTCGAGAGCGGGTCGTAGTCTAGGTCCTCATTCACCCTCTTTCATATGTGCTCGTAGAGCGATTGGCGTCCATTTCCTGGCCCGTACTGCGCCTTGTTCCTTCCAAATGTTCAGTTGGTTTGAATTGCGTACAGTACAAGTTTAGTGTGGAACATTCGATCGCCATTGCTGAGGCGCACTGTGAAGTGAAGTGGTGAGACCTCGAAGGCTGGTCGACGTGACACACTCGGCGCGTGGCTTGCGGCTGTGACGACCCGTTAGCGCAGATTCCCACAACTCCGTGATATTTGAAATAAGATCGAAGATGGTCGATTCAACTCAATGTAACATGGTGAACAGGATCTTTGTCTCCTTAAAGGATTCGAATATTCTGTTCACCGCGAAGTCCCGCTCGAGGTACTTATGCTTGGGGTGCTGCGCGACTTTGCCCTCGCTGGAGAGAACACCATCGTCCACAGGAGTGTCGCTGCTCCAAAGGACCATCTGCATTGCCTCCTACAGTACATTCTCCACGAGACCCTAAAAACCAACACTGGCTCATGTTTGGTATCTGCCCTCTTGCTTCTTTGGACGGACGGCTTGAATCTGGCTCCCTCCTGATCCAGTGCCAGTGCCTGAAACGCATGCTCGACACCGCTTTCTAACGCCCAGGGCGGTGGCCGTATCCCCCATACCGCACAAGCTGTGATTCGCGTTTCATGGAGCACCCTTGAATTATTCAGTCTTTTCTTAGTTTCAAGCCTCGTTGATTCTAAGCCCCGTTGATTCCCTTCTCACTTCCTTAGAGATAGTAGAAGTAATGCTTGTCGAGCAAGCCCGTTTGGCTGATGAGGAATGAAGGCATTGGTATGGCAAACGCGGCACGTGATAAGCCACCAAGAAGCATTTCGTTCGGCCTTTTTGCGGAAGTTGTAATGATGAGTGAGGAAGCTGTACGTGTTGCTGATTATTGCTGGAATTCTTATTGAGCCTGGGTTGTAGTGTGGGGCGGCTTCATTAGGTCATGTTGCAAGTGTACAGCACGTCCAGAGATGTTTCTAGTCTTCAATGAATGCTGAATGCGAACTGTATACTGTATACCATACACCATAGAAGAAAGCCGTGTGCGTATGGATATGGGATTGCGACACAAGATTGACTCGATACGTGCTGGCATTGATATCGCGATATTGAGAATGCCCAATCAGCCCAACCAGCCCAACTCCGGTGTTGCGTGCCGTGACGTGCCGTATTCAGCCGACGTCTCTCACAAAACCTGCACGGCTACGAATACTGCCGGTAGCTGGACGAATAGCTCTTTTCCATGCTATCTACCTGCAGAACCCAGCCCTGCAGCAAAAAGCCACCACATTCAAGGTGGCAATTTTCGACCATTAAGCGATCAACGGGCAGGCATGGGCGCAGCACTGTGGAATCAGATTGTGCTTCTTGAGAACTCCGTTTTGGAGGGTGAAGGTGGTCGTGCATGCGTGGCATGCACTTCTGCAGCCGCAGGCCAGCGGGCTATTAGTCAACAAATAAGGTGACAAGTGCCTTCAGGAGTCCGTCCCTGTTCAAGTAAAATATGCAGGGGAGGCGCTGAGGCTATGTTAAATGCCTTCCGCTTTGCTTTTTGTGCAAGTCTTTTGTGATTAGTCGTGACTGGACACGCTTGAGAAGTCGGGTCATCTCTTACGCCAACCAGGCCGACTAAACACCTCAATTCTTGACAATGTGTCGTCGTCTTTCAGGACTTTACGCTTGGCTTGGATTCATGCTCCATGTACGTGGCTCAGCTCTGCACTTGTCCCTATATTCACCTGTATCGTTCCCTAGCTCCCTAGTGCTAATCCGGAAGATTGAAGGTGGTGACAAGGCTCCTTAGTCCGCGACAGAAGTTATCAATCACTCCAATTGATATCGATGACCCGCCAATCCCTCACCAAAACACTCAAGAAGACACACAAGCTCACCAAGCTTCGTACACCCTTAGCGAAGGGCGGGAAGGTCCACCCTCGCCTGAAACGTCAGCGATATCAAGCACGAGCCAGAGAACCCTTAGAGACGAGACCATGTCGCAGAGAACCAACATCGATATGTCTGCAGCCACGCTTGAGGACATGGTGGCCAACATCTTGAATGCCATGGAATGTTTCACGGAATCCGACCTAAAGTTTGTTCCGGAGACTCTCCTTCGCCAAATAATAAACCAACCGGCTGTGGAGAAAGTTTTGCAGCACAGCTCGAATCTAATTCTAACGTCCTCCATCCAAGAATTGGCCACATTCTTTAGTATAAAAGCTTTTAAGGTATTTGCGATACTTGCCACGAATCGCCGTTTGGATCTAATTGAGCACTTCTATCAAAATGACTTTCAAAATGATATGCTTCCCGTCAAAAAGAGGTGGTTGGATGGACATGAGCGCAGCACTAATTGGGTGATGGAGTCGTGCAATAAAGGAAAGGGAGACTATTATGACGAGAAAATCAGCGAAGCCTTCCGTTGTGGCGGCAGCAGTCCATGGCGTTCATGGGAAATCGATAATTTCTGGGAGCTTTGGCAATGGCCGTTTGTACCTCCTGTTTTCACCAAAGACCAATTTCGGTATGAGTTTGAAAACAAAATTCATCTACCCTTTACAAAGAGTGGGGAAAAGAAGAAATCGGCTTCTTTCTACAGCTACGTGGAAGAAAAGAGCATCCATATCGACCACCTTCCAAAGAATATTGTGAGACGCCTCCACCTTCTGGTGAACCCTTTGCAAAGCTTATGCATGTATTGACCAATTAGTAGGAAACTGCTGTGGATGACCAGGGGAATCCTCGCGTCGCAATCAAGGAGCTGAAGCGGTCAGGCGGAGACTTCGAAAATGTAGCCGAAGGAGAAGCCAGCGTGCTTGAAATCATGAGAGAATTCCAAAACGAACACTTGATCAAGGCCATCGCCTACTACCGGAAAGGAGGCGAACATTATTTCATGTTTCCGTGGGCCGAGATGGGAAATCTCTGGCAATTCTGGAAACACAATACCCCAAAGACAGAGGGATGTTATATCATTTGGGTATTGACACAGCTCACTGGTTTGGCTCACGCCATTGAGGTTCTGCACCACGAGGTCCACCACCAATCGGAAGCTAATTGCCGTCATGGCGACTTGAAGCCCGCAAATATCCTTTGCTTCAAGACAAAAGGTGGCCAGCAAGATAATCCGAGACCAGTCATCACCGACGTCGGGCTAGCCAAAGTCCATAACAAGGCGACCGAGTGGCGTAGCCTTACTGGATCTACGGCCGCGACTCTCAGGTACGCAGCGCCAGAGCTAGGGGTTGATGCGAAGGCACCCAGATCAAGACGGTTCGATGTTTGGTCCCTGGGATGCATTTTTCTGGAATTTATCATTTGGTTATTGTACGGCGCCGAGATGCTGCAGATATTCTCCGAGGATCTCGATGCAGCGTTCTATGAACTTCAAAATCTAGAAACGGACCCCAAGACACTCGCTGTAAATTCTAAAACGAGAAAGTCGGCTCGAGTTCATCCACTGGTGGAAACTTGGATCTCCTATATCAAAAACGATTGGCGCTGTTCCCATGGCTCTGCCATTCAGCGCCTGGTTGAGCTGCTTGATACTAGGCTGCTGAAAGTTCAACTGAACATTTCAATCCCTACCAACGACCAGGACAAGCACATTCCACCGACCAGGGAAGCAACATCAGTTTCCAAGACGCCAGTCCCAATGATAATAGAGACTCTGACTGAGGAACCAGTCTCAACTTCCCAGTCGCCGGTCCCGATCATAACGGAAACTCTGGTTGCGGAATCAGTATTAGATTCCCAAACGCCAGCTCCAATCAACGGGAAACCTGGGGGCTGGGCCAACAAGAGAAAGTCTACAACCGATTTACCTCGTGATTCCAGCTGTCGGGCTTATGCTCCAGAAATGAGAGAGACGTTGAAGGCTATTCTTGATGATTTGGAGAGTGGGAAAATCACGGCGATTGGACATAAGCCCTCAGAAGAAACGCTAACCCCCCCAGGACTATCACGCGCACGATTCATTGAAAAGGATGGGCGACTTGCAGTTCCAATCACTTGGGTACGATAGCCTCTATCGAGGTACTATATCGATTCAACTTCTAATTGAGACTTGCCACTATAGGAGAATGTAAGTCCTCTGACGAGACTTTGACTATTCGTCATAATCGCTGACATAGATCTTCTACTTGAGCAGGAAGTAAGTTTATAAAGTGCTATTTATCTGTTCGACACTAATGGTCATTCTTCCTTTCTATAGTACGTAAGTTACACCATTTCAATCGGCCGAGATAATTGGAAATGTCTAAAGACTAATCTTGGATGTTCTGTTCTGGCCAAATAGAGAGTAAGTCTTCTCGCTCTAATTATATCTTGATATTTTCTTAACGGAAGTTTTTACTAATTGACCCCCTAATTTAGTTTGTAAGTATCTGCTTAAAAGTCTGAATTTGAGCTTCAAAATTAATTTATTTTTGGCAGACCGTACGTCAATTTTTAAACTCCTTTTGTCTTTAAAGCAACGAGTTACTTATATAGACCTTGGAATCTAATGGTTTCCTGCCTTTTTTTATAGCCGGTTAATACCCTCCCTTTATCTTTCCACCACAAATGTAGACTGACATGCTTTTAGCTGAACGATGACTGGGATTATGCCCCTGATGATACCATTGCGAGTGAAGTCTTTACAAGCCTTGACTCAAGTACCATTTTACCTCAACCTTGCGAATCTTTTCGGCTTTGTCAACGCTGCTTTCGCCTGCGATTGTGGTCTATTAATTGTACTTTCATGGATTCGCCAGCAGGACTAGAGGAGAAGATCAACGAAGAGAAATGTGCGCTTTGCAGTTTACTTTTCCGAGGCATACAGGTTCGGGTGAAAAGACTCGACTTTGTCCGATTCGCCAGAGTTGGCTCCTACCTGACCATTGACGACGCCCAAGGCCAAGCGATTGCCAATCTTTACACCATGCCAGGTATGTGTCACACGCAATCAAGCTCCCTTTGTCCCCACGACTGCTAATGATCCATTAGGTTCCCAGAAGGTTGCTTTTCAAAACATTCAGATCGGTTTTCCCAGACTGCCTAATGCCGGCAGCCCGACCCACCTCAAAGTCCTGAGGGAATGGATTCGCTGCTGTAACAGCACTCATCAGTGCTATCCAAAACATCTCGTTTTCCTTCCAACGCGCCTTCTCGACGTCAGCAATAGTGATTCCGGCACGGTCAGGCTTCTAGACAGTGGCAGAAGCCACATTGGGCCAGGAGAATACGTGGCTCTATCACACTGCTGGGGGTCGCCTCATCAGCACGCCAAGTTCTGCACTTACAAGTCTAACATCGAAGAGCTCACCCGCGGTATCGACTTAACGCGACTCCCGAAGACCTTCCAGGATGCCGTCCGTATTACCCACGGTCTCGGATTGCAACGCCTCTGGATTGACTCCCTCTGTATCGTCCAAGATGATCAAGACGACTGGGTGACCGAGTCCAAACTCATGGAGCAAGTATTTAGCTCGGCGTACTGTACCATCGCTGCTAGTTGCGCCACTGGAACTAGTGACGGGTTCCTCAAGCCGCGAAAAGAGAGACGATGTGTCGCGATGAAAGGACGTGGCGGAGATGAGACTTACTTTGTGTGTGAGGCTATTGACGACTTTCACCGAGATGTAGACCAGAGCAAGCTAAATCAAAGAGGTTGGGTCCTGCAAGAGCGAGCATTGTCACGACGGACGATTTACTTTACGGACACGCAGTCGTACTGGGAGTGTGGTGAAGGCGTGCGGTGCGAGACGATGACTAAGATGAAAAAGTGAGCATCTCTCTCCTTTCTTCCTCGAACGTAATGTTTAGCGTCCTGCCTGTATCCAGACCAGATAGTTCCTTCTCCGTCCGCTTTTAAGATTGGGTACTGATCGAATGCTTCCACGATAGTCGCAAAGCGTCGTTCCTCGGCGATGCAAACTTTCCTAACTCTGCTGAGAAGTATGTTAAAGGCATGAGGATCGAGCTCTTCCAGGACCTTTATGAGCGATATTCTAGGCTAGCCTTGTCATTCCCATCGGATCGGCCTATCGCTATCAAAGGTCTGGAGAAGAGACTCATCGACACTTTCAATACCACTGGTGGCTACGGGGTTTTTGACAGTTACTTGCACCGCTGTCTGCTGTGGCGAAGATCCGGCGACACCCTGAAGCGCATCGAGTCGTTCCGTGGTGGAAGCTCAGTCCCCTCTTGGTCGTGGATGACCTACGACGGTCCCATTCACTACTTGAAAATTCCTTTCGGCCAAATTTCGTGGGGCAATGACATCACCTTGCCTTTTGTCAAACAGTCGCACGTTCTAAACGACAGCCAACGCAAGGGTGAAGGCGTCGCCATACCCACGCTCGATTTGGAAGCGCCGGTTTGGGAAATTGTTGGTACATTAGGTGAAAGGATGATCCTGGACGAGCCGTATCGCTCTTTTGCTCGACCTCTCCAGTGCGTCGTTGTTGGAACGAGCAAGAAAAAGCCATTAAATGAGCGGCAAGCTTATTACGTCTTGTTAGTCCATTTCGCCGCCCACGTCCACGAAGGCCAAGGGTACGAGAGAGTTGGAGTGGGCATCCTAGACCGGCGCCACATCGCTCTCGATGGACCACACAGAATGGCTAGGATTCGATGATTGCCTGGAGAGCAAACTCATGTCAAGAGACTTGGCGCACGAACTTGTCTTTGGACTTCTTGAGGAGGGGACAGTTTCACCAAGCTAAGAGGAAGGTACGAGCAACGTTTTGAGAGGGGATTTTCAAAGTTGTGAAATGGGGAATAAGATTGTTATTACAGGAACTTTTAGAACTGGGTAGGCTCACTATTCGCTCCTAGAATAAAGAATGAAGGATGAGATTTCAACTTCTATAAAAGATTTCCGCGAATACTCAATGTGCGATACTTGATACCTCCAACACCAACATCGAACTAAACGAATTGGATCGGCACAACTTCTCAAGCTTCACAGCGGTGTCGCCCGCAATAATAGCAAGAGGTGACAAATTTAGTGAGTTTACTAAAAATGGACATATGTTGAAAAAGATATGAAATGACGCATCTATCTTATGTAAAAGAGAGAGCACTCGGCGACTAATATAGAAACGGATTTAGGGCTAGAAGCTGGTGATCAAAATGCACATATACTAATTTAATTCTTGACTTGAGTTAATAAAGCATCCTCTTCTACTTCTTGTCGGGCCTCTCCCTACTTGACAACAGAGGAACAATTAAAAAGAAACAGGATCCCCGTGATATAAATCACACAAACGAAACTTGAGGCAAGTGAGCCGCCAGTCGTTAACATTGCTACCACAGTTGATAAAGCTCAGAAAAGACAAGATGTATAACGTTATTCGAAGAAGCTTCAAATTTAATTTACTAAATGAAAGTATATATATTATTAGTAAACTCGTGTTAGGGATTTACTATCGAGCGGTGCAATTTTGGAAAGTCTAGAAAGAAACAAATAGCAAAGAAAAATTCGCCAAAGATGCTTAAACTGAAAAACCCTCCACCTCAGATCTTGCTGGCCTTGATCTTTCGATCTGCATCGCCCTTGTATATAAATGTAGTATCATCAACAGGCACGAAATGCTTAGCTTTCTTGCAAGTGGTGCAAGTGGTGCAAGTGGTGCAAGTCCAGATCGGGCACAGTTTAGGTATAGAGACGTTGGTTAGGCAATCTTTAAAAGATAACTTATACTAGATCTAATAATTCATAGACGTGCTAATCGAGGGCCGGATTATATTTTTTCAACATGCGTTCGCTTCGTTCCTCTTTCAGGTAGTGCCTAGTACGGCTCGTGCCTCGCAAGCGCACCCCTACCTTTTCTCGTCTCTCTGCTCGTCATGTTGCTCCGCAAACCCTATCGACGGTGGCTGCATTCCTAGATTTGCTTCATCTCTACTTAACGAATGCTTCTCTCGAGTCTCGGCAGACTTCGAGGCCAACGAGCGTCCTGATATTCGTGTAGAATCCATCCTCACAATGGAGCTGAACGCCGGCTTCATCGTAGCCTTCATCTTCCTCGTTGTCGTAATTTACTCCATGATCAAAATGCTTCTATATAACTCGTGGCTTCAAAGTCCACTTCCAGATCAATATCCGAATTGAGATGGGAAGATGTGGGAAACAAGTGAATGTTCGCATTGAGGGACGTGATTCCAGAAGGGAGGGGCTGTTATGATCCATGTGTATTGTTGCTTTTTGCAACGAAGTCTGAACGAAATTCGATGAGAGGAATTGTTTGAAGGGATTTAGATTAATTATGGGGACTTTGAGGCGGGGTTTAAAGAAAATGTTGCATCATCCTTGATGGGTCGTGCTGTACGCGTCGACGCTGAAACTCTTAGTCGAGGAACAGAAGCTGCTCCTTCCTTTCTCCAGACTCACGTAGCTCATCAAATTCGTCTATCTCGGGGCGGAATCCCCTAGTTAATATCGCAGCAAAGAGACCTGAGTTGTACGAAGGCTTGAAACAGGTATGTATTGTCTGGCACGTGACGTGTTTGAAAGCATCGAATGTGTTGATGGATGGGAGTAGTAGTGGGAAAAGTGGGGTTGAGGCTGTGGGTATGAGTGATAAGAAGGAGGTTTGAGGGATGGTATTTCGCCGCTGAGTGTCCATGCGGCAGTCAATAGGAGTCTAGATGAATAATGTCAGTTCAGTTGACGCAGTTTGTGGAGGTCGCAGAAATGCCGAGTACGATACGGATTTTGGAGTGATACGTTCATTCTTTGCCCAGCCGACGCTTTGGTCCATGTCTCTAATTCCCGTCATCCTTCAGTCGTCCACAAAGGACAACATCTTCTCCCAACGGAATCCACTTCACATCCTTCAACCTCGCAGCTGGAATCGGTGTGAAGGTTTCACTGCTAATCTTCTTCTGCGGCATCACAGTTACCCCACCTTCCCCAAGCCACGTTGGTGCAATCGTGACAATGACCGAGCTCACAAATTCGTGTGCTCTTAAATCCGACAATATTGGGTTGATAACACCAGCCCCACCCTCAACCATGACGCTCATAAGTCCCTCCTCCTTCAACTGTTCAAAAACACTGGGCCAAGAGGCCGTTGGCTGCCCATCGACCAGCTCCACCGAGTTCGCAAAGATGAACTTCCCTCCCAGATCCTCCAGAGCTTTGATCCTGGCTTTTAATATCGGCCTTGCCTTTCCTGTCGTGATGATGAAAGGTGCCTTTCCCTTCCCCTGCGCAGCGAGCTTCAGTACTTTACAATTCCCATCCTCAATGTCCCACCTGGCATAAGGATCAACAACAATAGGTCTAGGCTGACCCTCAAGTCCCTCACCCCCATAGCCTCCTACACCCTCTAATCGACAGTTCAGGCTCGGGTTGTCAACTACGGCGGTATTGACACCGATCAAGATGGCGTCATGCCGTGAACGTAGGTAATGGGTCATGGCTTTTGATTGAGGACCTGACAGGGCTGTTTGAACACCAGGAGCGAGCGCGATTTGCGAATCTAGGGAGGTGGCGAAGGTGAGAGTGACGAATGGGAGAGCTGAGGAGGGGTTTAGGTTTTTAGGCGGCAGATGCGGTTCGAGGAGTGCTCGCTGGGACTCCGGGAATTGGAGGACGTCTCGAGATGAGGATGCCATGTTGATACTGTTGATGTGCCCAGTATGTAGAGTCTCGAGGATAATTTCTTGCCTAAAGGACTTTACCTAGGTCCGACGCTGAAGATGAGCAACTGCTCGACCCGTTTGATGAAGTCCAAGGTTTGAGTTGAGAGGAAAATCTGTCGGGCGTTGCTTCGAGGTTCGGAGCTCTGAGAGGTCGGCAAAGGTGAACACTTTAGTATTGAACCCCCAAAGAGTCGAAAAGAAGAAATTTGAGAGGGTGAAGGGGGTTTGGAAGTTGAGTGAAATGTTGTGAAGTCGAGAGAGATGTTGTGATCCAAAGGGAATGGTAGTAGCCGAGGATGACTAATTAGTGCGAGCTGCCCCACCACGCCCCTCCATTCGCCTGTGTTACGAGCCTGGGATCATAAGTCTGTGCTTTTCAGGCTGTTTTCAGGCTGCTTTTTCGCGAAGAACTTCAAAGTCCATGCCGTGACTTAAAAAGTATAAAACAACTACAAATTAAAATCTTTTAAGACTATAGTTTATTATTTGATAAAAGCTAAAGTATCTTTTTACAAATTAATTAAGTATATTTATATTTTGATTTAAAAGTCGATATTTAGTTTTAGCGTTTATTTGTTAGCGAAAGGCCCTAAAAGCCCTGAAAAGCACAGACTTATGATCCCAGGCTCGTTAAGGAACAAGGGCATGGAAAGTTAGTGGTAGAATGCCTGTAAGACGCTGGAGCTTTAGTGGTCAAATCTTAAACCAGCAGCCTTTGGCACGTTTATCTCATTATCTATTCTTCACATTTGCCATGGGTACCGAGAGTGCATCTCCTTTTGACCAAGTTAAAGAGACTTTCTTACCTATGTTTGAGAATCTACCTTCGGAGACATCAGAATGTGAGAAGATGTCTTGGTAGGCAGCATTTCACACACACTGGTAGAAGAAGGGAATTTCAACACCTCTTTTGAGTTCAATCAAGATCCCACACATTTGCAGAACAGTCTGTCCCCTTGATCAAGCATCTCCAAAAGCCTTCTTCACAGCCGCAGCCAAATCCCCCAAAGTATCAACCGCCTCCGCCAAGTCCACCTGCCCCTCATAATCCTTCAACTTCCCACCCATCAATGTCTCATCTCCCGCCCTCCGAATCCAAACACTTGGCTGCAATCCCACCTTCTTGGCCGGAATATGATCATGATACAAACTCTGCGCAACCTTCAAAATTTCCTCCTTCTTTGTCCCAAACTCCTCTCCCGCATGCTTAATCAAGTACTCAAAATTCTTCAAATCAGGCTTATAACTCCCAACATCTTCGGCTGTATAAATAGCATCAAACTTTACACCCTTTAAGGGCCCTGCATTCGTCTCATTGAACGAAGACCGCGAGACGTTGGAAAGAACAATGAGCTTGTAATACTTGGCAAGCTCTTGCATAGCAGCAACCGTATCAGGGAAAGCAGGCCATTTCCCGATCGTGGAACCGAATTCTTCGGCTTCAGTTTCTGAGAATGGGATGGAGAGTTTTGTTGCGAGACGGCGGTAGACTTCTGCGAGGACTTTGGGGTAGGTAAGAGCGGGGGATTCGATTTGGATAGCTTTCTCGAGGTTGGTGTATTCTGTGAGGAGGAAGACGCGGTTTTCTCTTTCGGTGTTGTTTGATGGATGGTGAGGGGAAGAGGTGGGAAGTTTGGAGGCAAGTGGGAGGAGGGCTGTGAAGATGCCGGATTCCCAGTCGATGAGAGTTCCGTAGATGTCGAAGCTGAGGACTTTGAAGTCCTTGGGATTGAAAACCATAATGCAAGATGTTTGAATATCGGATTAAGAGTTGGAATTGGCCCTTCTTTTGTATGTACTGTGGAGATGCCAGAACGTTCTTGCCAACGGAAAGGCGTGAAGTCTCGGTTATCACGTGATTATGACAAGCTTCAAATGTGGATACGCTAGTGCCATTGTCAATTTAAAGAATCTAATCGATTTGAAAAGAATACTAATTGTTGAGTCTTGCCGTTGAGGCCATACACGCCCGAGGAGGTTCTTCAATCGTCAACGACGCCGTTTTGCCAGACCTCGCTTGACATCGGCTTACCAACGTTCGCACTTGCTGCTGTCGAGTCAAATATGAACAATCATGCAATCTTCGTTCACTGGGCCGCGAGTCAATTGGAAAATAAGGATTGTATCCGGTTGGTGAAAGGCGTCCTTGTTCTGTAACGTACGATGCCATCGGCACGACTTCTCACCACTGACTGATCCCACCATCCTTAACAACAATCTTCCCCACATCAGCATCCCTCTCCCCCTCCACCACCCTCCTCAAAATATCACCCCCAGCACTTGGATGACTCGCACCCATCGCGACCGCCATCTCCGGCACACCCCCCAAATTCGTAGCCAAGAACCCCGGTCCAACAGCCCAAACCTTAACCCCATCCGCCTTCAACTTATAATTCCAATCAACCATCAACATGTTCAACGCCGTCTTGCTACAACGATAACCAATGGTCTCAAAATCGATCTTTTTGGGCCATCCGGCTGGTTGAGGTGGGGTGGGGAAGAACTTCTGGCTTGCTTGGGTGATGTTGGAGAGACCGGTTACGAAGATCAGGCGCGGGTCTGAGGATTTGAGGAGGAGGGGCATGAATGTCCAAGTCATTACGTTGGTGCCGGCGACATTCACGTCGTAGGATTTGGCGAAGCATTCGCGGAGCGAGACTTTGCTGGCGAGGAATTCGATGTCGAATGTAGCGCCTGGGAGACGTTAGTTCTGATGAAATTCATGGGGCGAAGAGAGGGTACATACCAGCATTGTTGATCAGAGCATCGAGATATCCAGGATTTTTCCTGACTTGCTCGAAAGCCTTCTCGATTGAATCGTCACTGGTGAGATCGACTTGGAGTGGTTCAACGGTGTTCGTCAAGTCAGGACATTCTTTGTGCAATCTATCGATGGCACCATTGGCTTTTTCTAAAGACCGAGCGCATAGGAAAACATGGTAGGGCTTCTGGGATCGCAAAAGAGCTTTCACAGCCTCGTAGCCGATACCACTGTTGGCGCCAGTGACTAGAGCAATCTTTCTAGCTGCCATTGCTGTCGATTTCTTTCAATTGACCGAGGGGTTCAAGATATGGATGCCTGTAAGTAGAGTAAGTTAAGCTGCCTGTGTAGAACTTGAACATCCCGCGAGCGATGGTCGCTTTATATCTCGTTCGTACCACCAGAAATCCCATGCCGGACATTTCCAGAGCTCTGAATGTCCTAGAGCTTCATGGTGATAATGTGCGTAACGACGAGAATGCCCCACTTGATGCTGTGCTCGACCAATGAGGAACCACGAAGAATCGGACTCCGAGTGGAAAAGGTCGGAATTAAGCTTACTATCTCCCATTTCTGCCATACCGAAAAGGGTTCGCAGCTGGTCGAGAGCAGGCTTGACCGCCTCCTCTTTAGGTTAGATCCTTCTTCCCCATACCCGAGGAAGTCAGTGACCTTGTGACATTAATGAAACGGACTTTGTGAAGATGGAAAGTAAGAAGCAAGGGCGGAATAAAATAAAACATGTCTAGAGTGTCTGAGCCGAAGATGAACGAAATCAGAAGGGCAAAGAGCAGTCGCAGTCACGTGCCACACGTGCAAGAACCCTCAACATCTGAAGCATAATATGAAGGCGAGATGACTGATCCCTGACACCTGATGAAAGACATTTCCTACCGATGCACGATGGGCCAGCTCCTTTAGAGTAGTGACAAAACCTGCCAGGGAAGTTCAGCGAGATAATAAGGCATAACCGGAACGCAAAATCTTCGCAGATTCACTACCCTGAGGATCTGCCGTTCTGCGGCGTCCGGATTGAAGTCTTCGAGGTATCTTGAAGCGACGGTGATCACCACATTTGTTGCACAGATGACTTCCCTGGTGTATGATAGGACAAAGATCGAGTAATATTCTTCAGAGACTCATCGTATCAATTCTTGATTTATGCGTCGCCCTCTTCAATATCAACTAGCGCCAAGTCGACATCGCTGCTGTCCGATGCGTTCTCTTCATCGCCTTCAGAGGTGCTATCGCCATCGTCGGATGGGCTGTCGCTCTCATCTTGATCAAGAAGCTCCGCAGGTCTCATCCAGTCGGGCCATCTTCCGCATTCGGGTATTTCTACACCTGGTGTGAGAGAGCAGCCATCACAATAACACACGGCGAAACATATCCTTCGTAGTTTTCCTCCCTCTGGAACCGCTTATCCACATTGGCTGCAATATATTCCACGCACGACACGATCCTATCATCGATCATTCTGTAAGGTCCTGTAGACATGTTGTTAAATGCCTACTTTGGCGCGAAGTCTCCCCAATCGTCCTCATGTGGTCTGAAATCCTTATCTTCAATCTTCCACATACACTCAATCTTGAATTAGTCATCGATTAGATCCAATAGTAGCTTCAAGTTAGGAAAGAAGTGACGGATGAAGCATTCGTAGTCGTCGTGGCTTTTGTCAAGCCGTCACGGCTGATGGCAACAGCCTGAGTATGCTCGAAAATGTCAGGGCTCATGTGCCACTTGTTGCTCTCATCTGCTGGATCTTCCCAGTGCTCTTGAGGTTTCCATCGCGAGATACTGCCTTAGCTGTTGTGCGCAAAACCCTTTCCCTCCCGACTGAAATCGAGCCTTTTCAGGTATAGAATGTCCCAATCGACTAGCAACCATTCCGGCCCCGCGATGCTTGTAGTACTATCCTTAAAACTTTCGTAGTTTTTGTGTGCTTTCAGCGCTTCTTGGCGAGATTCTCTGCACATTGCCAAAAGAGGAGGGGTTTTATTCTTGTACCGCCAACGTCGGTCAAATTATGTTCGTGTACTGTTGGGAAAGAATGGATCGCGAGGTAGCGTCTTTTCGACTCAAATAACCCGGACAGACACTACATGATATCATATTTGTGTCCGAATTTCGGGGAAAAGGGTTGGGAAGAGAGTGAAGGATTTGGTATCGGCTAGCTCTCCGCGACGTGAAGCAATTAAGGCGTTTCGAATGAGCTTTGCTGGGACAGGCCGCGCCACTGGAGGAGCGTAATCATTCATAGTAGGAGAGCCTACATTAGGAGAGGATACCATCGGTGGTTCCATGGTGGTTGTCGTTGTGTTGGGAGTTTTGATGGGAGGCCATTCTTCCGAGTAAACGCGTCGACGCGGCGGAAAATCCCCAGAGTTACGGGAGCGCTAATGGAAGCGAGCATGTGATACCACAACGTCTTTGTCTTGGAATTTGTTTCCTATCCCTTGCTACCTTTTACGACCTCTAACTCTATTTTCCTCTGATTAGAGAACTCGTCACATTCTCTTCCTTATATCTCACTTCGTCGGATCGTTTCCGATATGGACTCAGGCAATTGGCGTGTCAAGCGCGAATTATCTGACGCAACTCCCTCCTGGCCATCATCTAGACCTAGAGAACAAAACTCCCGAGGCACACAGAGAGACCGGAATCCAATTGGTAGATGGGGAAATGACTGTCTTCAACAACGGTATAGTCCCAGCTCGCTCCGTAATCCCAAGCAGGAGGAGGAACGTGATGGGCTCCGAAAGCCGGTTAACGACGTAAAGGTAGGACTCTTCCTCAGCTTTGGGTTTCCTATTCTAAATCGCCATACAGACGGCATTGTCTATCGAGGAAGGTCGGCGAGTCTACGTTGGAAATCTTCCATACGAAGCCACTACGAAAGACATCGAGTCATTGTTCAAGGATGTTGCTGAAGGTATCGAAGCTATCAACATCTCTGTGGATCCAATGACAGGCCGGAATCCCTCATATTGCTTCGTCGACTTCATTAGCAGCGACCTAGCAAATCGAGTCATGAAGGAGTACAATTCTCAAATTTTCATGGGACGTCCACTCAAGGTGAAGCCAGGTGTGAAGTCAGGGACAGGCACTGGCCGCTTTGACGTTCGACCTCGGCATATCCAGAACCGTCCTGAGACCAACCAGGAAAAGAACGATGCCTTCTCCTTCGATCGCTGGCGCCGCCTGGAACAACCAGAAGATATCAGCAAGGCTGGGCAAGAAGGACGACGTGTGTATGTGGGAGGATTGCCAAGATTCGACAGTCAAGCAGATGCCAATGTTCAACTTCGCGAACTATTCAGCGGCTTTGATGTGCAAATCATCAGCAAGATGATCTCGGCCTCGGAGGAGAAGAGATATCACCAAGGACATCACAACTATTGCTTCATCGACCTTGCTTCAGAAGATGAAGCGCAGCGCGCCATTACCGAATTGGATGGAAAGGATAAGTGGGGCGGGAATATCAAAGTATCCATCTCTACTGGGACGTCGAGGAAGCTCGCTGAGAGACGGAGGCTGTTTGTCAGCGGTTTGCCCGAGTTTCCAAGCCCTCAAGCGACCGAAGATAGCATTCGAGAGCTCTTCAAAGGATATGAAGTCTCCACGATTAGCAAGTTATGTCTACCTCGGGACCTGAGCGAAGGGAGCGATGGGCACTGCTTTTGCTTCGTCGAATTGTCAAATTCGGAGGAATCGGACAGAGCCATGGCCGAGCTTGACTGGAAAGAGATTTGGGGAGGGAAGGTAAGAGTCAAGCCTGCGACAAACAGCCGCCGATGAGGTCGATGTCATTAAGTTATGCAAGGAATCCCAATAGACCGAGGAGATTGGACACACCCTTCATTGTGGTACTGCTCTGGCTACTAACTAGCTACCATCAAATGAACCCTTGACCACCAGCCTCGGCTTTGTGCCCTATTACGTATCGCATGATAATTTGTCAGATGACTTAGGGAAAACAACAGGCCACACCATTTCCACGCTCCGAAGGATACACGAGTCAACCTCTCTCAGCACGCATTAACTCCGACGAAGCCTCAATCGCTCCAGTCACGAATTCCTCCATCCTTGGTGGCAGATGTCCAGGAGGCGATCTTGCAGCCATAGCCTTCACGCCCTTAAACTCCACCATGCTAGGCTTGCGCTTTGCGCTTCGCAATATAAGACTCACCCGCGAGACCCAAAGTTGATCTGGGATGTCATTTCTTCTTTGATGAGGATTATAATCGGTTCCAGGTCGGCCGCCATATTCAACTTGTGCAGTGCGCGGGTGTTCTATGCGGTCGTTGAATTTTTTTTGGTCTTGGGAATATGTGGACATATCCTGCGTCGAAATCAGAACGCAAGCAAAGGAAAGCGGTGAGGTGGTTCATATAACTCGAGTCTCGTCCCCGACGTTAGACGAAGGTTTCATTCTTTCCATCTCAACGCCAGTCATTGTGAACCGTTTTTCGTTGTGGAATTTATACTCTAAGCACGTGCTCAACGTCGCATAAGTAAATTTAGAACACCTGCCCGAGTTTCATCTAAAGAGCCAGTGTGCTCTTGGCACGTGAGTGCATTCTTGACCATTCTCAGCTCACAAGCGTTTATTCACCAAGCGAGAACAAATGGCATGCCTCATACGACTTATGTCTTGAAATCAGAGGAAATTTATTGTGGCAGAGGTCTATTGCATATATAATTCTTCAGCGTTGCTTACTAATCCATTCTTACTTGGACATGATTCCTTCACTTCCTTTCATTGGTGACATCGAAGCCAGGACTTTTCATTTCATCATTCTCGAAGTTTGTGGCCGTCAGCCGAACAATTATTTGATCATCGTAGGCTACCATCATGGGCCATTAGTACACATTAATGTTCACCGTTCAAGTCAGACCTGCAACACATTGGATTTTGTTTACTGAACTTCCAGGCAACAGGCTCATAAGCAATCTCCACCTAATACTTCGTGAATTAATGAAACATCTGACGTGAGAGCTACACGGTAATCACGGCTGATAATGTCGGCCGTCAGTCTCCATTGCCCCAGCCAAGTGTGCATGTAAGATCCTGTTGTGTATCACGAAAGGCTTTCGGTATTATCAATTTATTCAGCTCTCATCAGTGAAGCATGCCTGAAGTGCGATTCGAGTACACTGTATGGAGGATTATGTAAGACTGTGGCTGCATGAAGATGCGGGTTCGGCTGCAGCTGACCATTGTCTCTCATAAGGCAATGCTTGGCAAAGGCTTTCTCATCACCACGTTTTATCATATATTGAGTCCATGTCAAGCTTTGATTTTCTCCACTTCCATACAGAACTTCGAGCATTACAAGAATTTGAACACTCGGCACCAGCAAATCAATTCAAGTAATCCGCCTAGCAATCATGACTCCACCTCCAGCAGAACCGGGCTACACGATGGTCTGGCACGACGGCTTCACTGGTGCAGAAGGTACCCTACCCAACCAGAGTTCCAACTACTGGACCATTGTCAACGCAGGTCCCAACACCGGCAATAGCGAAGTCCAAACCTACACCTCAAACACGAACAATGTCTCCCTCAGCGGATCAGGTATCCTTCAAATCATGCCTCAGAAAGACGGAAATGGTCACTGGACATCCGCTCGCCTTGAAGGAAAGTCGGCATTTTCCTGCCCAGCCGGTCACAGAATGCTCCTCCAAGCGGAGATCCGCACAGGCACTTTCCCATATAACAGCCAAGCAGGCATTTGGCCTGCATTCTGGGCTCTGGGAAAGAGCATCCATAGTGGGGTCCCTTGGCCTGAGTGTGGCGAGTGGGATATCCTCGAGAACGCGCATGGAGTAGACTACACTCTCGCATCTCTGCATTACGGCCCTCACGGTGGCGGAGAGCTCTCTCAAGGAGGCCAAAAGACGACTTTCGTAGTGGAAGAGTTCCACACTTTCGCCATCAAAGTCAATCGAAGCTCCAGTGATTGGAGGCAGGAAAGCTTGCAGTGGTATGTTGACGGGAAGAATTTCTGCACTGTGACGGGGGCGCAGGTCAATGACCCAGTGCTTTGGGGGAATGTTGCACATAAAGCGTTCTTTCCCATTTTGAATGTTGCTGTTGGAAGCAACTTCCCGAATGATGGTGGTCAGCCGAATGGAAGCACTGTCAGTGGATTGGGTAGTGGAATGCAGGTCAAGTATGTAGCTTTTTACAAGTCAGACTAAGACTTCAAGGGGACCAGGAAGGTATGAGTGGATGGCCAGCATATGATTAGGGGTATAGTACAGAACAAGAACAAGTAAAGGTCAATGTGGCTGCTGGAGTGTTCTCATTCTTGACTCTTTCAACATGCTGTAAACACTCGCAAGATCCTGCCTGATTTACCCCTCGTAGTTCCCTTTCTCTTTTCTCTCCCATGCTCTTGCCTTCCCTACCTTCATAATCTAGCAACCATCTCCTCCCTTCAACACTGCCGAGTTCCTTCCCCACCCGGCCTCGCCGCCTCAAACGCAGCAGCAGCAAGCCCACCAAACGGACAATACACAGCCTCATGATCATTACTACCTACAGGCGCATACGAATTTGCCCACGCCTTATTGTTTCTAGCACGTAATGCATCGACCATTTCTTCGCATCGCTGCCCCAGCTGGCATTCC
This sequence comes from Acephala macrosclerotiorum, assembly GCA_014904845.1. NCBI lineage: Eukaryota > Fungi > Ascomycota > Leotiomycetes > Helotiales > Mollisiaceae > Acephala > Acephala macrosclerotiorum. Next base: position 71,318 of record MU119366.1, read on the forward strand.
GCGCGTGCGTGTACAGCAGTTCGCTAAGACGCTGTGCCTCTGTCTTGGGATCGTCTTTTACAACAGGGACCATGAGCCAGTAGGTTTCGAATTCCTGGAATTTCTCTCTGGCGTCATCGAGGTTTGACATGGGAGACTGGTGAGTAATTTTAACTCTGCTCTTCGCCTAAGACCCGCCAATTCAAGGTAGGAAGGGGGACGAGAAAGGCTTCTGAAAACCACATATATCTTGAAGTACTCAGAAGCTTTAGTATCATCAAAGACAGGTGGAGATCCTGTAGTTACAAGAGAGGTTTTGTAAAGTCCTTGGAGATCGGGGACACTCAGGGCCTTTTTGGAACAGGACTGCGCGCGGAATACCAAGAGCCGAGGGTCCCTGGAATGGACTTGCTAATGGAGATCAAGAAGGAGGAAACAAGATCATTTCATAGACTAAAAAATCCTTTTCAAAGAAGAATCGCGTTTTATATAAACCTCGAAATATGCGAGATTCCGCAGAATTTGCTAGCGATTAGCATGTGAGATTCAGCAGCTGGTGACTGATAGACAGGACTGGCTTTCTTCACTCTTTGGCTGTCAAATTCTGGGACATATGTTAGGCTAGTCAAATGAATACAAGTTTAGACTGTAGATCTCCGTCTTCAACCTACCTTTCTGATACATGCTGGGAGTACTATGAGTGCCTTGAGAAGTGATAGATAGATAAAAAAAAATTATGCCCTTTCTACATATAACTGAATCTAAAGGGACGGTTCTTGTTTTCATCCGTTGACAGTTACCATCTGCTGCCTGCAGTCGAAGGAAAGCACCGGCTACTAGCTGCCTCTACTGCATGCTACTTGCATTATTTGCGATGCATGCTATTGGTCTTTATTGTTGATCTATAAGTGTGGGTTAATTTCCATTCCATGGAGATACTTGCAAATCCTTCGCTCCATCAGCTTGCGCGCACTAGAAGCCTTCTACTCAACACCATCCCCCATCGCGCTAACTAAATGGCGAACATGGACCATGCGAGACTCCCAATCCGTCCATTTCCTTTGAAAGATGCTCAAATCACGGAACATATCTTCGACGAGAAGAAAGCTGTTGAGTACTTTAAGCACTTGGGCATTGTGGTAAAAATAGGGGAATTTATATTTATAATTATAGGGAACTGACTGTAGCTTGCAGATTGATTACCGCCTTGGTCACTGATATTATACCCAAGAAGTTCGCGATACTATTATTGCTGCCGAAGACATACAAGTCATATGGTGGTCCTACCCAACTATCAAGGATTCAGACAATTACAATCGAGAAGACGAGGCGGAATTTTTGGGTGCGATACTCCACCAGCATGGTAATCAAATGGTACACAATAAGAAGGGCTTCCTAATGGAATACTACCTCTCCTAGGCTGCTCGTGGGAGACCCATGGTATGGAGTTTTAAAATTTCTCCTCCACTTACGGGTCTCCCATGGAGCGAAAATATATTAGTCCTCTATCTACGGGTCTTCTATGGGTTTTGTGGGGCCCCTATAAAGAATACATAAATTGTATAAAAATATAAATATATTTATTAAAATTTAATTTAAAAAAAATTAATAAAAAAATTAATAAAAAAATTAATAAAAAAATTAATAAAAAAATTAATAAAATAATAAATATTATAAAATAAATATAATTATAATTAAAGTTTTTAAATGTAACTTATTATAATAATATAAAATTAGACTAGTGTTATCGTTCCAAATTAGGACTAGTCTAATCACGTGGTTAAACTGAGAATATATTAAGTGATTCGACATTTTGTATTTTAGTTTTTTAGATAGAGTTTTTACGTAGTTTGTAAATACGTAAAATAATTCTAAATTTATTTTTTTATAATATTTATTTCAAGTTAAATAATATCGAGCGTCGAGTCGAGTATCGAGTTCTCAATTGTCGAGCTCTCGAACGTCGAGTCGTCGAGCGTCGAGTCGAGCGTCGAGCTCTCGAGCGTTTTATTTTCGATATTTTCGCGATTTACTCGTTTATTCAATAATCGTTTAATCGATTTTAAATCTAGTTAAACTGTTTCAAAGGTCTCGTATTCGTATATTTATATTTCGAGAATCGAGAAAATCGATCTACAAACTAAAAAATGATTACAGTAAAAAGTTGAAAGAGAAAAAACTCGAAAAAGGTTATTTGTATGCGGTTCAATTTAAAGTTTAAAGTTTAAATAATTTTAAAACTTTAATTTAAATCGTATTTTTTTATTTTACTAATTATTCTACTAATTAAATTAATAAATATTGTAGTAAATTTAAAATTATTTTACGTATTTATAAACTATTTAAAACTTTACTTAAAAAACTAAAAATATAAAGCGCCGAGTTATTTAATATATCTTTAGTCTAATCACATGACTAGACTAGTCCTAATTCGGAACGACAACACTAAATATTCTATTTTTAGATGGGGTTCCATGGAGCTCTATAGGTAGAGGACTAAAAATAGAACTCCACTCGTAGGGGACTCTTGAGAAAAAACTCCACCCAGACCCACTCTATGGGGCGAGGTAGAAATGGAGCTCCACACCCCATGGTTTTTTTGCGAGCAGCCTAACCTCCCCGCGACATTGAAATCTTCTTGGCAAAGGACAATACCTATGGACAGCAGAGATTATTCTCTCTATGTTGAATTCTCCCAACAGGCTCTCGAGGGCCATTGGAATGGAGGGGATGCGGACAATATGTGATCTTGACAGTTGAAATGGCAAAGCGGGAAGGTTCTTAGATCTTACTAATGAATGTGGAAAGATTATGGGATATGGATCTTATGACAGGATGACCAGAAGAACATATCAGATCACGTAAGAAAGAACAGAATCTACAATTCATCAATCAGGGAGTTAGTACCCAGTGTTCTACAGTTGAAATTTAAGAACGCACGTCTTTCAGTGGGTCATTGAGACGAGCTCGCATTGTGCTTGTGCAAGTAGTCCTGGACCGAACTCACTTTCGTCTCAAGGCTTTTGAAGTACTCTCATTAGAATGTGATGAGTAACGGAGATGTGAGCTGGAAGTAAAACCTTCCAAGACCGGTTATCCATCTATAGTCAAACTGCCAGGTTCCAGGTGCAAGCTTCTACACCATATCAACTAATAAAGAGCTGTGAATTGTACCCAACTTGATCATATGAAGCATTCCAATTTCTCAAGTCTTCGATAAGCGTTTTATGAAAAGAAGGCCTTATTTCAACTGCAGGATCTCCGTCACATTCTGTCTCCCGGATGAAACATTTTGGTCTTAATTTCGAGCTATTCTTATTCGAAGGGCTAGAGTAAAGGTGTCAAAAGCAAGTCATCCCACTATTCTCTACAAATTTGGGCTCCTGTTGAAGGTTTATCCTAACCGCTCTCGCAATACCAGCTAAACTTGGCTCAAAGTCCCAAGCTTCATGATAATGTCTAAATTTGCAGAAGCGGATGCCATCAAGTACTTGGAAACCCTGAAGTATCTTAAGCTAAAGTTTGAGAATGATCTACATCGAATGTAGCTAAATACTAACGTGCTAGATTGAAGTTCACCAAGACTCTCGCGAGGACATACCAGCACATAAGGAAGGATATTGAGAACCCGAAAAGGTGCAATGAGAATCGGCGCTCGATATTTACAACCCTGTAGCTCCTGAACTAGGTGGGCATCGCATCGGAAATCTGCTTTTGAAACACATTCTGCCCTCAGAATCTCAGTCTAGCGGGACACTTTTGTTGAAGGTCTACTTCCAAGCGTTTTGGGAGATATGAGTTCAGGTAAAATTCTTGGACCAGACTTCAAGAGTAATATCTTCGATCGATACTAGAAGCGATTTCTGGGGACATTGGGGACGACATTGAAAGGAGCTGAGATTGAAACTTTACCAAAAAGTAGCTTGGAGTACAGAAGGTAAGGCTTGGCTGTATTATTGAATATTAAATCAGAATTGGAATGCTAGAAAGGAATAGCGAATGTCCCAAGACTGCTAGGTGTTTACGGGAGTGGATTTGCACCCATTCTGGAATCGATCACATTACTTCCGCTCCCAGACCCCCAATCATAAACTGTTAAGCAAGGATTGCAGAAAGCGTAAATTCTGGAACGTCCTTTCAAACAGGTTCACACGCAGTAGACACTCATTGGCTTCTGCTCAGGCGTTTTATTTGGTATAATAAGTAACAAGCCGGGAAATTGGCTTCTCATATGCTCATGCTCGCACTAGTCTCGATGTTATACCATGCTTGATATCCCTTGCCGTGCACTTTTGTATCCATCTTTAGACCTTGATAACCTAAACTAGATAGTTCTCGAGAACAGCCTTCCAAAAGACATAATCAGCTGATCCTCGTCCTATTCCCTCTACGATCTTTGGCGAATTTGTTGAAAAAGCCCCCCCAACTTTATCTCGGCGCGCTCTCCATTATCCTTAAGTTGGACTGTATACTTTTAAAGCAACTTTCCGACACGTTACCCTTTAGCATCTAGATTCTTCTTGACCTCTGGATCTGAGACCATGCGCACGGCCGACATAAATATTGGGATGCCTCGGGCAGTGGCAACAGACCTTTGCTCTTGGCGGGTAAGCCTGTTAAAATTGAGGGCAATCAGCCTGAGAGCTGCTTATGCTTGATAAGAATGAACTCACGTTATGTGGAAAGAGACTGAAGAACTTGATAGCCTCGATTTCGTCAAATAATGCAGCCATGATCGAGGGGGTGGGATTTTGACTCGTATCAGACAAAGAAAGCTCTCAGATTTATATTTTTGCGCAAGCTTGAAAAGTTTAAAATTCTGGTGGATTGTAAATTGTCTGCTGATCGCGCACTGTCGAAGTCGATGATGTTGTGAGATTATTGAGATGCCTTTTGATTGTTTATAATTAAGCGTAACCCGGTATTTACGAATCACTAGCTCCTTCACTTGGCAGATGATACCAAGTTTAGTCTCGGCGAAATCCCCAGCCATTCAGTGGTACGCCTGGAACAAGGCTGCACAAAGCTCTTCGAGACTGGGTAAAGGTGAGAATTCGACAGTCCCATTTTAATGAATGAATGAATGTAATCTTGACCTTTCGTGGCAGCGAGAAGTGAGATTTGATCCAGAAGAGACAACTCCTGAAACTAATTTCTGTGGGTGATGTTATAAGATGAACAGGATAAGACGAAGTTTGACTTTGGAGGAGAAAGAACTAGAAAAAATGGTCTCTCATTTAAATGTTGCACATCTTGGAGACATGCAAAAGAATACCGAACGTTCAACTCAATGAAAAGGCTTTCTTTATCTCAATACGAGGAACGGATGAACCGAAACCTTTTCAATGTAGAATCTGACTGTGACTATGCATAGTTTCTACGCTAGCTCTCGCTAGTTCAAAATACTACATATAAACGCTCCAAGCCACCAGCATTGACACATGCAGCAGAGACAAACACAACAAGAACCGAAACTCATTACAAAAGCCTTTCGCACCTTCGAATCGCACAATACAACACTGCAGTCTGAAGAAATAAGTGCTTGATAGGAGATAGACCTCAATCCTTCGTTATTCTCTTGCGCAACGACCTACAAAAACTACCACAACTTTTCAACCATGGCACCACATTTCGGCTCAGAACAGGCTATAAAATTCTTCGAGCTCTACCCTGATAATGTAAGTTGAGGTTTTAGTGCTCCCTGCATCACTATACTAACTCTCCACAAGCTCTCCACTCTGCAAGGTCAAGAGCGCAAGCAAGCCTACATCCGTATGGTCAACTCTTTGGGTCCTTTGTTGCGATTGATGCTCAGTGATCCTGAAGTTGAGAAGGATCCTGCTCTGGAAGGAAAGCGCGTCGGTATCCTTCTTTGGAACTATGGCGCGATGGATGTGGCTCGCGTACGTGGTCGGAGCAGTTACAGCGGGACCTTTGCTAGGATTGGACAGCTTGCTCGGAAGGATGGCCGCCATGGACATGCTCTGTTCTACAAATCCGTTAGTGAGCAGTTGAAGGATCCTGATGAAGTTGAATGGGTTATGGTTTAGAGGAAGAGATTCTATGGTCAACGAGGGGCAGTGATTGTAGGGAAAACGGAAAGGCGATCCTTCGGCAGTGCCAGCTTGGATTTTTCACGGTTTGGTCACAATAATAGAAGGTCCTGAAGAATATAATTGAGTCCTATATCCTGCGAAGCGAGGTGTGAAAACTTATGAAGAATAGTCGCAGGATATTTAGGATCAGAGGCCATGGTAGAGAGTGTTTTCTGAGAAGTGGTGCATCATGCGCTGACTTAGCCACACATGAACTTGAACAATGCAAACAATTTTTGGCGAATAACTTTTTCGTATAAATTTTCGTACCATCGTTGAATGCATAGATTCTCGGTCAAGGAGACTCGCTTCCTTTTTCTCGGCTGTTGCAAATATTAAGCGAGTCTTCCCAGCATCTCCATAAACTTCCTCCTCTCGTCATCCACCCTAAAGAACTCTCCAGAACACACAATTTGGCCCGCAACACACATCAACTCCGAAAACTCATTCGCATAACTTCCACGGTATTTGCGCCGCCACTCCTCGAGCTTTCCTTGAGCCTTTCCACCGAACATCTTGCAAGGCGCAATGGCAAAGTCCTACAACCCCAGTCTACAACAAGGTGAGTTGCCTATAGCAGCTATGTCATCCCTTTTCGGAGAAGAACAAGCTCTCGAGCTCTTCGAATGTATCGTCTCACGCGTAAGTGCCTCAAATCAATCAAACTAGTTTTTCGCTGACGCGCCGTAAGCCAGAGCTGTTCGCAACCCCGAGGCGTCAAGATGCATTCAGCGCAGCAAGATCTAAGCGCATCCAGGATCTGTACCGCCTCTTACGAACCGACCCCAAAGTAGTCGACCACCCCGCCAAAGAGGCAAAGCGAGTTGCCCTGCTTCTGTGGAAGCATACCAAAAAGATTGGAGGAGGTCGGGACTGTATCGTACAAATCTTCTTGAAGGACTTCAAAGCAAACGAGGTGATTGCTATCAAAAGCTACGCATACCCCAAAGTTACCTTTTACAGAGGATTGTATGGCTTCTACGAGCGTTTATCGACCAGTAGCATATAGCGAAAGACAGCATGGAGATTTTCGAGGTGAATAATGCATATGTACACCTCTGCGCAAGTGTTCTTGGAAATATTTTCACGCGCTTATTGCATACTACCACGTGCCATTCTTCATTCTCCATTGCTGTGTAATATCCCCTCATAGAATGATATTGAACTTGAGACTCTGCCCAATTTGCTCGTTGAAGCCTTGCATCCTTATAGGAAGCTTTCTTTAAACCTCTTTGGAATTAATATGCCGCCCGGTGACAGATTTCCTTCGGATTACTGTCCGGCTGCTGCTCGATCGTAACCTTCTCCACCTATAATCTGACCAAACTGTTCAATCTCCTCAATCGGAAATGATATGCATCATCTCATCCTCTTTCATTACTCCCCCCTCTAGGTAAATACTCCTAAAAAGGTTGAACTATATGTAGTATAGAACCCTTCCCTAAAGCAAACTGGAATTTAATAGCTGACTAGGTTTTAACGATTGCTCGGCGTCCCAAGGGCGTGAAACTTTTTCAACTCGATCAATTATGCCAGTATGAAGAATGCTAATCCAAGTGAATTCTCTAACGCCTCGAAAGCTTCCGCTATTCCTATCTCTTGTAACAAGAAATTTCCGACACACCTCGTCTCCATGTCGGGTGTATGATTTGACCGAGACCTGAAAACATCTTCTGGACTTATTCCGTCGTTCGGAAATAAAAGTAGGTCAGACCTGACAAGTATGAGGTCCATACCATTATTTAGAGTAGCTTCACTTTTAGTGGATTAGTGTCTCGCCGTTCTTGTGCTACACAGGTGTCAGAAAAGGCGCCGGACGTGTGAGATTTGACCCACGTGATTGTCTTAAGCGAGTACCCCTAAGTGAGGGCTGTCGAGGCCGAATACATCAAAAGTGATTTGGAAGACTTCATTTTCAAGAATCAATTCACCTAAGAATCTCAACTGGTCGTACCCCGGTCGCTAGCTCCGTCTGCTTGCCTAAGCATCCCACAAAAGCGTGTCTTCGATCTTGACTTCGTCACAACAGAACATCGCAAACACTTCACAAATGTCCGCCCATCGAAACCATTAAATGCGCATTGATACCCCCGAAGCGCTCTTGATCTAAACCGAATTCTGCATCTCAAAAAACAGCTTCTCCAAAGCTACGATTGCCCCGATACTGCAACCTCGCCACCTCGCGCCTCGATACTTAATCACGGCCTACCTAACAAACATTAACTTCCTCTCCATCAAACAAGCGCAAATATGCTTCCTCTCTTCGGTGAAAGACAAGCGGTTGAGTTCTTCTCCAATCTGGTGTTGATGGTGCGTATCACCCCCAGTCTCTGCGTATGCTCCTGTAAGAGCGTAAGACTAACTCCACACCCCACAGAACGAAGTCCGCCGCGACTCCACGCTCGCCACACCCCGCGAAGCATACATCCTCTCCTCAATCTCCTCATCTAAGACACTCTGGCTGCTCGACCCTCTCATCAAACAAAACCCCATTGGTGAAGGCCAACGTCTTGCAACACTGCTCTACCGACACGCTTCTAGAATGGAGCACGATCGAGAGTTTTTCATCAAGGCTTACTTCCCGGCTTGCTTCATGATTAGCAATATTGATGGCAAGTGGATCGGTAAAGGAGAGGAAAGAGAGAAAGTCTATGCGCCTTTCCTGAATAGTGCGGCGGGGACATTTCATGAGTTGGCGGAGAAGGATGGGTATTACGATGTTGGTATGGATGATGAGGATGAGGGGATGAGCTTGTGACACTCTCAGGAATTATTGCGATGTCGTAGTAGGGAATATCGTTTTTGGGACTATTTAAAGAAAATGGCAAGCGATGGGATGATGGTCGGGAGTTGGACTTTATTGTGGGATATCTCTGAGGTCTTAATAATTCAGACACTTGATGCACGGATATTATCCTGGCACATTGCCATGAGTGTAACTCTGTTGACCGACAACAAGAATTAAGATTCAGAATATGAAACGAAGTCTCTGCTGTAATGACAAAGAGGAGAGACTCTAATTTTAAGTTTCGATGTGCTGATCGTCTGTTTCATAGGAGAATACTCAGGTATTATCGTCGGAACTTTAGAAGTGTCTTGACAGCAATGTAATGGCTTTGGCAGCAAGGCTGCGCAATTTAGATACGAGGTTGAAAATATCAAAATGTAGTCTAGCTTGAGGTTGTTATTGCGGCCTAGCGAGACCAAATCAGTAGAGAACTGTGGGAGAAAGACGTCCGATTATCCCACGAGTGCAGTCCATCGCCACCCACTCATACAGCGGTTTCATTCGTTTAGTCTTAGCTGAGGATCTCGAACCCTTTGAGGAAGCGCTTTATAGAAGATTTCGCCCTTGATTGTAACAGAAGTCTTTTTGAAGAGTCATCAGGCTGGGATATTTTGGCTTCATGGAGACTGGGAATAAAAGCAAATCCATCCTCATGTTCTTGCAACCCAAGATAGCCATAAAGAGCGACGGCTATTTAACTTGAAAAGCAATCTTGCCACATTAAAGACTTGCAATCTCAAGAAACTGGAGGTGAATCCGTGAGTCGAGACTCAAGATGTTGAATCTTACGCCACCGCTTGTTTTTTTTTTGTAAATAACTTCAGAAACGTGAGAATGCGCGAGACACCTTGACAACGAGAGGAGAGGATGAACAGCAGAGAAGGAGGACGGATGAATCTCGAGTGATGTAATATAGTTGTGGTCCATGGCTGCAGAACGGTGGATTAACAAAGCCGGGAGGTAGTTACGCACGTAGATCCAAGGGATCTTTTCGAATGAAAGCTTGAATGTGACGCTCTGAGCTGAGATCGCGGTGCGGCTCGAGTTTGTTATCATTAGAAGCAAATGATACCTTAGCTTTAGAAATGATCAACTTTTATGCCTTAAGCCGCGAGATAGACTTTTCTAAAGCTGGCAAGTGAAATTCTAGTTTTAAACTTGACAGGAGTTCCCCTGTCTTCAAGAGGAATCAAAATCTCAGGAAGGTATATAAGCATGCACCCTTGCGAAATATCCTACCAAATACAGAGCCAGCACAATTACAACCGCCACAACAAGCTCCCAAAGAGTCCAAGTCGTACGCTTCATGAGGAGATGTAGTGGCATTGTTCTTACATTGTAATTTGTGGTATATTCTGTCGGATTTGAAATGTGTTAACAGCGTCATTCGAGAAGTTCAAGCCCGAATCATCTCACTAGATGAAAATCATTGACAGAAATTATAGCTTGACAGTATAAGACGTGAATAGGATGCAACCGGTGAAGTTGGAGGGTTCGAAAAATGGACGAGGTTCTTATTTTCATAATCCTATAAATAAATGGCATGGCCACTATTGTCCTTGGGTATCTTTGATTCTCAGGACTATAGGGGATCACATCTCCTTCGCGCTTTATAAGACTGTAGACAGCCCCTTGCCGAGTCCTCATTTCTCTCCTGAAGTCGAATGTTGACAGAGAAACTTCGTTAACCACATCAAACCTTCTGCTCAGATATCTCATGATTTCTCCCCGCCGTATCACTCCTCGTCTCAACCTCATCCTCTTCACCCTTCTTCCTCTCAGCATCCCGTCTAGCCTGCCACCTCAAACCAAAATGTATTCCCACAAAAATAACAGTCGCCACACAAGCAAACCCCAAATACAACTTCGCACCAATCCTCCAAAGCGGCGCCTCCTTCGCCGGGAATGCAGCTATCGGTACAAACGCACTTTGCAGATAGGACAAAATAGTGCCTGTCGCGAATAGGACTGTCCTCACTTCCGGTTCTCCTTCGAGGTAAGTGGAGGCCCAGGCGCAGAGGAGCATGGTTGAAACCGAGCCGATGTAGTTCATGTACCAACCTGCCATGTAGGTGTGTTGATTGCTTGGACGAATGATGAGGATTATAAGGGATGTGATGTTGATTGCCTGCAATTGAAATCAGTCGGGAGTTCACCGGAGCACAGATGAGAACTTACAGAATGCGTGAGCAGGAATGGTAATCGCTTGCCAGTCCAATCACTGAGTCCACTGAACAAAAGCTCGCAAACGAGAGCAATGGCTTGACCAGCGATGGGAAGATAATTTAGTTTTGCGACCGAGTATTTGAGTTTTCCGTTAGGAAGTTTCAGTGACTTAAGCCAGAGGTTGAAATAACTCGTCGGAGTCGTATTCGCACCAATCGCCCAAGCAATAGCAAAAGCCCACAACTGCCAGAACGTAAAACACCTCAAGAACCTCTTAACCGTAATTCCGATCTGTGGCTTTCTCCCAACACGCCTCGAACGCGCTAGAGCAATCTCGATATGTCTTGGCTTGAGGTACCATTTTGAGAGAGGGCTCTGACGATCAGGGAATCCAGGAAGAATGAAGAAAGCGCACAAAGCGATAAAAATGGTACAAATACCATTAATGATAAACGCCCACCTCCACCCCGAACGGCCCAATGCACCATTGAGATTGGTAGACAGCGCACCTTGCATCGCTCCTGATAACATGGCTCCAACTGGCTGCGCGATGTTATAGATACTCATCCGAAGAGCCATCTCATGAGGGAGGTACCATTGGCTGATGATAGTGAAGTATCCTGGCCAGGTGCAACCTTCGAAGAAACCGATCAGGAAACGAAGACCGTAGACTTGTTCGGATTTGGTGACGGTGGAGAGGCAGCAGGTCAGGATGCCCCACATTACTTCGCAGGCTGGGAGTCAGACTGAGGGGCCGATGTAGGAGATTGTGATGCAGGAGATGTAGAGCATCACCATGTAGCCGATGCTATGGAGTTTCAGAATTTGGACTTGGGAAACGAGAAATTTGGACTTACCTGAAATACGTGGTGAAGTAGTTTAGTTCATTCCCATATAGTTTCAGGTCTTCCTTCATACCAGACACGTATGCATTGCTCTAGTTGCGAGTCAGCAAGATCATCAACGCGAGGCACGAAAGCAAGATCTTACGATGTTGGTCTGATCAAGGTACTTGAATGTGTACCCCAAGAAGCCGATGGTCAGAAAGAACAGGTCGAGCCGCCAGACCTAAATAAAGAATCAGCGTCTATCAAATATATGGAGGGGGATGTTCTAACGAATGCCCTCTCCTCCTTAGGATCGATGTCATCCACAGGTTCACTGTCGACAGAAATAACTCCGCTACCAGAGATCTTCTCACCAGGCAGCTGCCAGCTATCTGGCGTGACTTCCTTGGTCACCATTCTTTGAGGTTCACCACTGTGGGAAGAACGAGTATCAACGGAAACTCGGACTAGGAATCAACACTGTTGCAGGCCAAACACCAGAAAACCTGGACCGGAGAAAGTGAAGCATTACTTTATACCTTATCCCGGCCATCATGAACTCTTGGGTTCTGGCCGTGCGCCTCAAGATGTTGACAAGATGGAGTCAAAATGCGTCAACTCGAGCGATAAAGACGTGCTTTCTATAAATCCACCCTCACAGTGCTAAGCGACGCACCCTCTCCAACCTCGACTTCGGGGCATACGAAGAAATCAATAAAAATTGCAATTGAGAAAGGAGTTGAATGAGAACTTGGAGCAAGCATATAGATTCCATGGTTTTGGTTTCAGACCCTGATCTATATTGCTGGATGTTGTAGAACACTGGCTGAGCTTGATGTTCTCTTCCTCGCTTTTCGCTCGCATCCATTAGTGGGGGTTCCGTTTTTCACCTCGAGCCACTTTGAGGTATGTCTGCGGAGCATACATATAAGAGGCGATCCACAAGGTAAAGATCGCATCAGCCGGAGAAATAAAGACGTGCTTTTAGGGGTAAATAAAACAAGCGTAGGGGCCGAGGGCTGCCTATGAGATCGAAGCTTTCAGAAACGGACCGGCGTTTGGCGGAATTGGCCACGCGGGGTATTCTCTCTGCATAAAACTTGGAACAGCTCTTCATCCGAAGCCGAGAATAAATAGCCATAACGTAAGTATTTATTTCAGGAGGAGCCACGCAGTTTGGAGCTCTGTAATGAAACTTTTTGTCGTGCAAGAGTCCGAACCTTGGGATGAGGGTCGACGTGGATTCGGATTATAGCGCACACTCGCTAAAATTATAGGGGTAAGTATCGCCAGAGTGCCTCCGTAAAAAAAGGCCTGACCGTGCTCCCTGCTCAGGCCCAGCAGAGCAAATACACCTTACAGGTACCTTCGTTCTTGCATCGAGGATCTCCGCAGGTCTTGTAGCTAGAAAGCACAGCATACCAACATAAAAGATGCGCTGGAAGGCTTGAAACATCAGCTCATGCCTCATTATTTTCCTTAGTCCAAGTTGAGAATACACTGAGCAACAAAATGCTCGACTTGATGAAGAAGTCGGATGGATTGCGACTTGCAACGAAGAGAAGGATGATTTGCAATAAATTTCGAATTTCCAAAAGTGGATGCTGAAGGGTCAAGGCAGGGTAGCGCTCGCTCGCCAAAGTTATAGGGGGGAGAGCAAAGCAAAGACTACGGTTAAGATTCCATCGCATTCGAGAATGAAAAACTTCCTCTATCCTTTAAATCTTGGTAGGCCCCAAGATCCTGTGTGGGTTCAAGCGGTTCGAAGGCACTTCATATAGGCAGATGAAACCTGGCACGCTGAAAGTCAAGCTCCCGTTAAGTAGACGTTTTCTGCTAGACATTCGAGATGTTGTTGCCAGATCACGAGGCAGATTCGCTCAGCCCCAGCCATGACTCAGCCTCTTTCACCCAGCCTCATTTGGCTTCACGACCGCCTTACCAACGTGACTCTGCTCAACATCGAAGTAATATTATTCATACTTTTCGGTCCTCATCGATCAGAAGTACCGACGCTGCCCGACGAGATAGAAAAATATGGACCCACTCACGGTTCTGGGTCTTGCGTCGAATATTGTACAGCTTGTTACGTTTACCAGCGACCTCGTCTCGAGAGGCAACGAGATCTACAAATCAGCCGACGGGGTCCTAATCGAGAACCTAGAGTTAGAATCTATCACTACGACTCTACAGAAACTTGCCAGTTACTTGGTTGTTCCAGATCACCATTCACGGAGACCAACGAAGACCGAGACACAACTTCAAGAGCTTTGCAATGGTTGCAAAGATGTCTCAGGACGACTGCTCAATGTCATTCAAGGCCTCAAAGCCAAGGAACCGCATGCGAAGTGGAACAGCTTTCGCCAAGCACTGAACAGTGTTTGGAAGGAAAATGACATTAGAGCGCTCGAGACGCGGCTGGAGCGTTACAGAAGGCAGATAGATACTACCCTTTTGGTATCTCTTAGAGAATGTGTCCAGGAGCTATCTTCCCGCGAGCTCAATAACGGACAAGTGAGGAACGCCATGCTCAAGCAAGCGAAGGAGTCTTAAGCAGAACTCATCGATTGTTTCTTGAAAATCGACTGGAGATTGCAGAACCAACAAGATATGGCCGCGTTCTCATCTAAGCTATCAGCCACTACAAAACACGAAAGGGAAACCATTCTGGAGGCGCAAATACTGGAAAGTCTCAGGTTCAACACCATGGTAGATCGCTTTGAAAGCATTGTGAAGGCACACAAGAAAACGTTCGGCTGGGCATATATGAAAGACGAAGCACCAAACGCATTCAAATCTAAACCTGACAGCAGGACAAACAAAGTTGGTAGCACTACTAAAGAGAACGTGAAAGTGAGACATTGGAATAACTTGATGCGCTGGATGCAGAGCGATTCTTCCTTGTACTGGATCACAGGAAAGCCTGGCTCTGGCAAATCGACTCATGAAGTTCCTACACAACGACTCCCGAACGCGTCAAAGTCTAGCTAAGTGGAGTGGGAAATCCTCTCTGGTAATTGCCGGCTTCTTCTTCTGGAATGCTGGGACGACAATGCAAACCTCAAAGCTTGGCCTACTTCAGACTCTTCTTTATGATGCTATCAAGCATAACTCGACACTCATTCAAAGGCTGTTTCCTCAGCGGTGGAAGTTATATCAGATATTTGGTGGTGATCTGCGCCCGTGGTCCATGACAGAGCTTGCTCAAGGATTTGACACACTGGTCTCAGATACCGAAACAAGATTCTGCTTTTTCATTGATGGGCTCGACGAATTCGATGGAGACGGAAGTGAGCTGGTGAGTTCGTCTATGAGACTTTGTCATCGAGAACAAACGTCAAGTTATGTGTAGCTAGCAGGCCCTGGCTTGTATTTGAAGACGCCTTTAAAAGCCAACCATCGCTTCGATTGGAGGAATTGACTGCACCAGACATTCACTTGTATGTCACGGAAAATCTCCGGGGCAACAGTATGTTTCTCGAACTTGAAAAGCTTCGACCCGATGATGCCCAGCACCTCGTCAATCAAGTAACCGGGAAAGCATCCGGGGTGTTTCTATGGGTTTGCCTTGTAGTTCTCTCGCTACTCGAAGGCCTGCGAGATGGCGATAGCATTGCAGACCTGCAATACCGACTTTCCCTACTCCCATCTGATCTAGAAAAGCTGTTCGCAAAGATTCTGGAGCGCCTGAACCCGTTCTACTTTCGTCAAGCGTCTAGAATGTTCCAACTTGTCCGAGCGGCGTCTCAATCTTTGACACTTCTCCAATTGTCTCTTGCAGAAGAAGGATTTGATAAGGCTATGTCAGCTAAAGTCAAACCCATACCCGAAGAGGAGCTTCAATTTCGCGCAGAGACCATGAGACGCCGACTGAGCAGCCGGTGTAAGGGCCTTATAGAAGCACCAGCTTTTAGATCAGACGGACCTAACGCCAAGATACAATACCTGCATCGAACCGTGAGAGACTATCTCAACACGCCTAGCGCCTGGAACTATCTTGTCTTAGGCACAGACCCATCTTTTGACCCGGATATCTTACTCTCCAGCGCTTCTCTCTTTTGCATAAAGGTTCTGCCACAGAGCGCCTGGGATGATCTTGTGCTGACCTACTTCTGGGAGCAATTGAACTTTTGCGTGAATCACTCTCTTCAATTCGAGGAAAGGGCAAACGATGTCTACATTTCAGTTCTGAGCGAACTTGAAAGAACAGCAGATGTTATATTCAGCCGCCCTATATCCAAAGGTAGCAAGACTTTACTCCACGACAATAGTGCAGGAGATATATCGATGGTACCTACTGGGGTACTACCGGATGATTCACATTGGGTTAGGACAGAGACCGGAATTCGAGGAACTCCGAGAGCGTTCTTCGACTACGCTTTCCGACGCCAGCTTTACTCGTATGTCAACTACAAGCTAGTCAAAGGCTTCTCGCTAGACCGGCAGATTGACACGCACTCGTTTGTCCACGTTGCAGCAAGATCAAGGGACATCCCCATGCTGAAGGTTCTTTTCCAAAACGGAGCGCAAGTGTCGGCAGTGACATGGGGCTTACTGGCGGTGCAAATACAACTCCGGCAAGAAGAACCAAAAGAGCTCGAAAAGCTGGCGGAAATCGTCGGTCTGTACCTTGAAAGCGGATCAGACCTCCCGAGTGCTGTTCAAGGAGACACTTTGGATGTCATGATCAGGAAGTCTTTCGGGGATTGGGACTCGGCCAGAACTCAAGTACTTTTGGAGAAACTGGCAACGGCAAAGGTAGCTCAAAGGAGGAAACAGAAGGGAATTTCACGTTTCTTTGGGGGATTTTTGAAGCGATGAGGAAAGGCACAGTCATCTTATGTACCGTGGGGATATATCCATCGTTCGGTAGTTTTGATGGCAGGAAACTCTCACAGTAGAGAGCCCCTTGGAAAGAATGGATGTGAAGTTTCATATGGGGCAGAGAACTATTTAGTACATCGCAGGGTCTGGACGTCCCTCACTCTCAAGAGAGGGATATCCGTCTCTATTTTCCGAGGGGCAGCCCAATTTCGAGAAGGGAAGAGACATCCTGACCGTGCGACGTGTAATAAATTCATCCTAACGTTCAAATAACAAAAAAGGACATACTTTTAACAGAATTCCATGTCTAGAATGCCGCTAGAAAATCAGACATGCAACAAATCTATAGAGGCAAAACCAAGGAGGCTGCTCGATATTGAGCTTGACTAAAATGCAACAAATTTTATCAAGATCAAAAGGCCCAAACGATACAAATGTTAAACTTCAGCTCCATGAAAAGTCGAGAAAAAATTAAATGCCGCATCGAGAGGCCTATCCTGATGAAGCGATTTTTTACCCCTCTCATCATCATGCACGTGCTTAAAACACTTCAATTGACGAAAAGGTCGGATAAGTTGCGGCTTGTAACAAAATCTAAGGCTAGGTAGGGCTTCAGACATGGGCTAAGGGAAGTGGACGACGCGATTGATGTCTAAGATACTGATAATGGCGGAAAGAGGTCTAGTTAGAGCCAAGTCATGACAGAGTTTGAAACGACAGCTTTTGAGGTCTGATAGATTCCATTTTTGACGGAACTGAACGAAATTTTAACAGTAGCAGCTATGTGGCCAATGATATCTTGAGTCGGGAGAAATCTGCGCATCGACAGCTCACGATACTCCCGCAGCTGCACCACCGGCTCATCTACCAATTCTTAGAGCTTTGAAGAGGATCCACCGAAGGATTCCTCTACTTGTTTGAATACCTGTTCCATTTCTCGCAGACGCCTAGCTCGACTTCTCTGGGGAAAGTCGAGCTCCCGAAATAACTTCGTGATATTGCGGTGACCCCGCAGGGAAGCATATGCAACTGCGAGAAGCTTTTCGTCGGCGCTATGTTCCTCTTGGCAGAGGGACATCCGAACTCCTTCAGTAAATCCAAACCAGGACATAAATTCTAATGTCGATCTGAATGGCGGAATGGTGGTGTATCGCTCGTATTTAGTAATGAATACTGCGAACCATGTTGTCCATGCCTTGGATTTAACATTGCACAGTTGAAGCGCTGCTGCAAGCAAATCATCACCCCTGGTCACCTTGCACTTTTTGAGATGATCAAACCAATTGCAAGAAGCATACTTGAGGAAACTGTGCTCCTCTAAATAAGCATTGATGGCGTCGATGCTCGTCGGATGATCTTCCTTCCACCAACCATGTTGATCCTGCTGGATATCCCGGCAAAGGAAGTCGTCTTCAAGAACTGGTGGGGTTTCAAATGTTTTGAACTGAAGATACTGTAGACAGGCTCTGGCAAGCATCTCATGAGCTGTTTTTGAAGCTATGGCATTTTTCCATACACCAGGAAAAGAACTAGGGTTATGTTCGGACTGCTGCAGGAGGTATTCTTTCGCCGTCTGATGAATCAAGTGTATTCTTCCATCCACAACATTGACGAAGAACCCAGACAACTCTTGAATCGCGGTAGCGAACGCGGTGCCTGGAATGAGATCAACCTCCTCGACGCTGTTCTGATTCTGGCGCAGAGATAAAACATAGTTCATCTCGGAGATAGTAAGTGGTCTATTGGCTCCTAAGACTGCATGTAGAAGTGTTCTTGTTTTTCTAGGATTGGAACATTTGGATAGCATCGCATCGTAGAAATCCGAACAGGATATCGGGAGAGTTTCAAGAACGTCCGTTAAGTCGGTTTTGGATAAGGACGCGTTTTTGTCCAGCTCCTCAAATACGAACGAGACCCATAGATAATTACGATTGCCTTTTGACAAAATCCAGTTTCGCAAAAGATCTGGCGCATCATCATCAATTTGAGTTCTTTTTTGTCGCAGTTCTCGAAACTTTTGGACCCACGAAATTATGAATAAGTCAACGTCCTTTCGAATTTGTTGTTGATCGGCGTCACTTCCACCCAAGCAAGCGAAATACTCGGAGCCAGGATGTGAGTCTTGCATGATATCCCGAATTCTACCGAGGGGACGACTGGTGATGATAACCTTGAGGCGTGATCTTTCCAAGGGTCCTTGGAGTATGAGGGTTAAACTTTCGATAAGTCGGGCCCTCGATATCTCCTCACACTCATCAAGCCCATCTATAACCCAACGGACTTGTAATGGGACATCGCATCGTATCAAACTTCCAAACAAATCCCACAGATATTTGTAGGAAGATGTGTTGACAACGGTTTTACTTATCTTAAAGGCATATTCCAAGAGTTCCAGGTGCTCATGGAGGAGCTAGTGCAAAAGAGCCGACACAGCAGATCGTGCATCTCGGCGAGAGCCATCCTCGCCCTTGAAGAAGAAATAACAAACTGTTCTCTTGTGTGTATCTTTAGGTATAGGCACAACTTCATTGTTTGAATTGAGGAAGTCCACAGCCCTTCGTGCGAGTACTGACTTCCCCATTGCGGGTCCAAGGGTGATTAATAGCAGGTTTGTATCCCCTTGCCACCATCTCAAGAAAGAGTGATTGCTGAGAAGCCATTCACAAGTTGTCGGCGCAGGTTTCGGAACCATATCCTTTTGCAACTCGTAGTCGCAGATATGGAATGAGGCTAGAAATTGCGCTTGAGCTCTGTCGGTATGCCATTGCCGATCTTCATCGACCTTCGACTGAAGTTCAGTTTGTGTGAGTGTGTTGGCGCTCCAGTGTCGTTGTGTCTCAATCTTGTCGGCTAGATCCACTCTTGTAGGATCTTCTCGTTGTGTTTATGAAAGGTTCCGATATCGAAATCTTGCTCAAAGGGCCTCCAAATGAGCTTAAGGTCTAGATATTCACATCAGTTACTGTAAGTCGTATTGCAGATCAGAACGTCGAAACTTTCATAGCTTGATTTTGTTCCGTCTCAAAACTACTTTGACATCCCTGCAGAAGTATAGAACATCGAGGAAGGCTGCTGTGACAGCCGCGACCCGCTCGTGTCCAGTGAATAGTTTCTCATATACCTCGAATCGGGGGAGATGCTCGTCAATTTGAGATATCATGTCGGCAACGTTCTTGAAATATGAGCCGCATTGGTGTGTAAGCTATCTACCTGTTAGATGTCACTCGGCCGCGAGTACCAAGGTTCTTACTTACATAGAGAATGACTCTGACCGCTCCCCATAAAGGGGCCAGTACGAGTGGGTATGTATTCGAAAGGACATCCAGGGCGGACCCATATCGATGGATTGTGTCAACGAAAGGAATTATTTTGTCGAGCATTTGTTTCGACCTGCTCATAGGATAGTAATTAGTAGGTGGTCGAAAGGATTTAGTAGGTGGACCGTCTGTAGAAGCACATACCTTGATGATTTGAAGCTGCGATCTGCGGCTTTCATGTCATCAGTAATGGTCTCGATTGAAGCCGTCTGATATATGTGCTGTTCTGCCGGTATCAAGCCCTGGGAGAATTGCCTATGTGCCCGCTCCCAAGCGGATGGCAACATTGGTGCGGGAGACTCGGTCGTGAGAGACATTCTTTCAAACAATGTACGGGTTGGAGGCCGCGAGTGCGGATCGTGTGACCGACCGCAATTGCTGAAAAGAAAGAAAAGGGAAAGAAGAGAAGACCACAGAGACGGAGGGAGAAAATAGAAAAAGAGCAAAAAGATTTCTGTAGGCGCCTGGCACTGCCACCAAGGCTTTTTCTTTCTTCATACGAATGGCAGATGCAGATCTACACCTTGCAGTCTCGCACGAGTTGATTCTCCGTGTCTTATGCGGTGTGTTTTGCATGGATTTCGTTGGTGGAGGCTGAGCCGAATTCAGCATGTCTTCAGCACGTTTTCATGTGACCGCGCGTCAAACTGTAAGATCCATAAACTTCAGTGATCTGGGGTAGAGAGGTAATTAATAGCATAGAACACTTCAACACGTGTCTTTACCCAGAATACACTCAACAATCCAATTGGTCGAGACGAGAATTGAATATCAGACGCGGGGTAGCTTCCGTATTTTTTTTACCCCTCCCGTTCAGCCTCCCCCAAAGCCTGTATATTTGTCACGTGCCAGGAGGAGTTGTGTGTTGGAGAGTCGGAGGTGCCCCTCCCGAGGAAGTGCCTTTCAATTCGGGCCCTTTCTATGGAAGGGACAGAAGTCCGTACTTGAGCTCGGAGGAGTGTCCGTGTTCTAGTCTTTGAGAGACAGCACAGCCGAAAGAACTCTTCTGAAAGGAGAGATATCCGAGGAGGCACAGCCGACTGGCGGGAAGAACTTCCTGAATGGAGGGATGTCCGAAGGATTCGCGATGTGCAACAAAAGTTGATTGGAAGAAGTCTAGATCAATAAAAAGAAACTCTTTCGAAGGTTTCTTGACTCGCTGTGCTTGCATTTGACTGGTGCCATGACTCAAAGTTGAGGTTTTGATGGTTCACTGCCGATTTATGGCTCTGCGCTTGCAGCTTCCTCCACGACAAGTAAATTCGAAAGGCGACGAAACATATTTACAAGTTACATTATTCAGTATTATAAACATTAGGTAAAGGTTTTGCTGGAAGTTAGTGAGCGACATCGACCAAATCTTCACAACCACTTCCTAAAATGCCATAATTTTACACCCTACCAACCCACCCTTCACATTCTCCCAATCCAAATCATCAGTCAAATCCAATATTAGGTCATCGTGTGTTAGTTGGATGGCCGTGGGTATTCGTGTCTTTCATAACATGTCTCACTCCCCACATATCGACTTGCTTTCCTTCCATATCCTCCCTGCATTATGCCATTCTCGCCATGAATAATTCTTAAAAGCGAGACGTTTAGGCGTACTCGTCCTTGACACGGCGCTGGCTGTCGTTGTCGACGAATGAGCCTCTAGCAGATCGTCTGCTGCGTTGACGACGGAAGAATCCGACGTTGCCGAGACCGCCAGATGTGGCGGCACCGCTTCGTGAGCTACGGACATTGTCATCCTTTCTGCCACCAGCACCACATCCGAGGAATAGGAATATTGTTGCGAGGAAGATGGCGGCCCATGCACCCCATGTGAATCCGAAGGCATAGCGACCGATGTGGGCGCTCATCCCGGCACTGGTGAACCGGTCTCTGGCTTGGACGAACTCGGCACTGGGAGAATGTTAGTTTGTGCTGAGATTGATGTAATGGAGTTGTTGAAAAAGACTTACGTCATCAGAGATGCGGCCAAGGAGAAGAAGAAGAGGGAGCCCATGAGGATTATGCCTGAGAGACCAGATGCGAGACGGCTGCATGGAGCGAGGAGAGCAGTAAAGAATGCCATGACCGTGAAGAAAAGCGAGATGAGGTAGAAGACCCAACCGAAGCGCCAGAGGTAGTAGTAGTGGGTGCTTGTGGTGTGCTTTCCGTGGGAGCTACAACAATCAATCAGCATTTCGCTGCAGTCGCAGTGTTTGAGCAGTCTTACCCAATGAGTTCAGCCGGGGCGCCATCACTGTTTCCAACCCAGGCATATCCAAATGGCAGAGCTGGAACAGCGTTGCCGCAATTTGTATTGCCAGATCCGCACACATAGAAGTATGTCCATTGAGAGACTGGCCGTGCGCCCGTAATCGAGGAGGTATCAGCTTGTAGGAAGTATGTCTTGTTGAGAGGTGTGCTGTTCGTAACTCCGCTGAGGACGACGAAGAACATGAGAACAAGAGCTCCTGCAATGAGGATGAGGGACACAATGCCCATAGCGCCACCTGCAGACCTCAGCAACATTCCTCCCGGATCAATTGGGAGAACGCAAACTTACGAATTCCGGCAGCCATTGTGTATTAAGGATCGAGGATTATGGGAAATCAAGGATGCGACGGTTAGGAGGGAATGCCTTTTGATGTGTTGGTTAGCACAAACGGTCTCGAAACAATAGCTGCCCAACGTGGAGCAAAGTTCAAATAGCTCGGATAGGCTGATCAACATACCTTGACTTGGCGTTTCAAATGACCAGCACAGCTGCAACAACGCTGATACTTCGTCTGCGGAGGCTTGATGTTAATTGTTGAAGAAAGATCGTGACGTGGGTCTGGGGAGATTGAGGTATTAAGAGCTTGATTACCTTGGTGATTTAGGGTGAGTGTTAGCTGTGGATGTGGCTTGGGGAGGTGTGACGCCAACGATGACGATGCAGTCCTCGGCTGTTGGTTTTAGCGCCAACCTTAAAGGGGTCTAGGTCCGGCTCACCGTGACAGCTTGTTGTGCAACTCTTGTGCTGAGTGTGCAGACGATTTAACTGATTACCAGTGAGGCGGCCGCGTTATTACTATCACGTGGATGAAGGCTAGAGGAAGGCCGGAGTCAAGACCATCTTCTCTCATCTTCTCTCATCTCCTCTTGACCGGTGAGAGTCGCTCATCTGTGGCTTAAGTCTGGATGCTGTGATGTCATTGTACTTTTCAGTCCAAGCTCTTAATCCAGGTTAGCAAGCGAAATGAGCACGAAGATCTGAGGCTGAGGGGTGGCTGGGGATGAAAATCAAAAAACGAAAAACACGGACAACCATCCATCAGCCTCATCGTCTCAACGGCAGGGATGAAAGGTCTCATTTGAGGCTCATTACAAGGTCTGCACAGATTCCGGACGAAACCCAGCATGAAATATCATAGCAGAAGCAGATATAAAGCATTCCACGACTCAGGAGCGTTCTGTTGATGATGCGTGCTTCAAACAGCAGTCATTCCTTGTTTTGGGGAAGCGCCAAGGGTGGAGCGGATTGCCAGCGGACTCGCGCCGGATGCCAAGCCGGCTGGAAAGCACGTGCAAGATGACGAGAGAAGGAAAATCGCTTCACCAGCTTCATCGTCGACGATGCGGCATTTGCTTATTTTCCGATTCTTGGAATGAGGGCTTGTTGCATATTCTATTGGAAATTCCACGCTGTAGCATCAATGCACCCTCCTAGAACAGTTAGAAAGCACCATGAAGAAAGCTCGGAGAACAATATTGTTTGAAAAATGCGTGTGCTGTGATTTGTGCAAAGACCGTTGTGTTTCACTCAAGCTTAATAATGTTCAACGCTGCCTCCGACTTTAGCCAGGTGCTGACTGGCGCACGTGAGGCTCTCTAGCAATAGCAGATACATTTGCCTTTGGCTGTAGCCTAGTTTCTCTGAATTCTGTTTATAGAATATCAGATACTCGAATCTCTTCAAGAGTTCGCCTTAAGCCTCTTTGGCCTTCTAAGCCAATCGCCAGTACGTTCTTCAAGTTCCCGCGTTCTTTTGCTGCTCGAGGGAGAATGTTCTGAAAATAGCCAACGAACTTTGAGCATAACGGCCGAAGTTTGTTGGGGAAAAGTTTTGGTCAGCAAGCTTTCGATGCGATCGAATGAGCGTTGCTCTTCAGTTGCTGAATCTGATGTATTCTCGTCTAGAGTCGTTTCCGCGATCATTTTCATTATTTCTCCGTATCGAATATGGAGCACCTGCGGATTGTAGCCGATTTCTGAATTTTCGGAAAACCCTTGATTCAACGCTGAGGTGCTGAGTATGTAATAAACAATATTCTCCCAAGTTGATTGAAAACTTATGCTGTCCATCAACCCTGCATCGTACTTTAACAGTAGAGACACCATTTCGAGCTTTGGTAGCGGAACTACGTCCGTGACATACATATCCTCTGCCGGAAGCAGGTACCAAAGCAGGTCAGTAGCGATGGGCTTTCTCTCCACGGTTTTATATTGTAGAAGCTTTTGCTCGACGTAGCTTCGCAGACCATAGATGGTTACCAAGTTAAAAAAGTCTAACTCTCTTCTTAGCGGCCATACTTCGGTGGCCCAGTGGTAAGATACGCTGCGATTTTCCTTGTTTTGCGTCACCATGATACTGTTTAATTGATCGAGAATTTCTGCTTGTGCTTTTGGGTCTTCCTCCTTTGCTTCGGCATGATATGCATAGATCATGAAGTCTCTGGCTAGGCCATGAATCGTATCTGTCTCGGAGGCCCGTTTCGGTTGTGCGGATACAATCCGAAGGGAGCCAATGCAGCTTCTCATCAGAGAAACATTCAAGCGAAAGTCTATTTTTGCGGTGTCCTGGAGAAGTTTCATGCTAGAAGCTTCTATCTCTAAGAAATCTCTAGCGGTTCGATGGAAATATTGAACGACGC
Organism: Acephala macrosclerotiorum; assembly: GCA_014904845.1. Lineage (NCBI taxonomy): Eukaryota > Fungi > Ascomycota > Leotiomycetes > Helotiales > Mollisiaceae > Acephala > Acephala macrosclerotiorum. The sequence continues at coordinate 96,218 of MU119366.1, forward strand.
GGTCTCTTCCCGTGACAGTGTCTCCTTTTGTATTCGATATTTCTAGAAGTCCAGCGCACCGTGCTTTCAGCTGTACCTCGAATCTCTCGCATCTGTAGTTATACTTCTGTCCCGAGGGATCATCAAGTTCTGTCTGATCCAGATCCGGGTTCATTGCTTGCCAGAATGCCACAGCGCTTAGTGGTTTCATACCTGGGCAATCCGAGGAGTTGCGAAATGGGTCCAGGGAAAGGTCTTGAACATTGCGGACAATCTGAAACGCCCTAGATGCCCAAGGCACGTATAGCGGTTCTACAAGCTTCAGTAACTGCCTATAAAGTGGCTTGATCTCCTCTGGAAGGTTTCGTAGTCGACTCTTAAGATCTGATAGCTCGTCCTGGTTTCTCAGGCCGTTGAGCAGAGACTGGACAACCAACTTAACCCAAACGAAAACCCCCTTTGCTTTCTCGACAATCTCTTCAATAAGAGCAGGTGCTTCTTTTGGCTCTTCCATCCCTAGTCTTTGAAATGCGGCATTGCGCCTCATTTTATCGCTGACATAATGCTTGATATCTCGATGAGTCAAGTCTTGAAGTCGCAGCTTTGGACAGTCTAGAAAGAGCTCCTCAAATACGGGCCAAGGTCTGCTCGATAAGCACACCTTTATGCCTGGGAAGGAAGCAACTTCGTTGAAAAATGTGGATATCTCGTCGTGGTCACCGTCAAATTCATCGAGGCCGTCTATCAACAGACAAATCTTGATGTCGCACATCTTCTGATTCAGCAATGCCCGAAACATTTCCTTAAGCCTGCGCAAGGTACAGCCTTCCAGGGGAATGCGTTGTAATGGCTCTTCTTTGGTGATGCTCCTCGAATAGAGGCTTGCCCATAGTTCTGGCGCAACAATGGGAATCAGATCAGGATGCCTGGAAAGAATCTGAAAAAGAAGTGAGCGAAGCAGTCCCTTCTGCGATCTCTGCTCAGTGGTGCCACTATTCCAAAAGAAGAAAGTTGCGATGACAAGAGGCGTGGATCCGGCCCAAGTCTTCAGGAAAGTCGTCGTCCGTTCATCGTCAAAAATATGCTTCATCAAGGTTGACTTTCCAGAACCGGCCTTCCCACAGATCCAATAGACACCGTTGCCCCGTTGAAGCCAGTGGGAAAGATTGCTCCACGAACACTGCTCCGCGGTGGAGTCACAAAAAGCCCATTCGAATGTCTTGGGATGCGCTTCGATCACGTCCTCGTAGCGACTTGTCATTGCAGAATATTGCAGCTGACGAAGTATTGACTTTCCAATAAAGGATCGGAGGGTAGACTCTGCCGTATCCGAGACATCAAGCATTTCAATAGATGATACTATCTCTTTGTATTCCAAACGTAGCATTCTCGAGTCTTGGGGCGACGAATCAGGATAATTTGATTGTAGAATAGGTCATTGAGCTGGCTCCGAGCTTGCCGATGACCGTCTCTATTGAGCGACTCAAGTCTGCTCATCAGCTGTGTGAAGGCGAGTGTTTGCGCTTCCAACTGAATACTCATGTTCTGGGAGATGTCCTGAGTCCTCCTGCTGGATTCGAGTAATGCTTTTGCAATATGTTGAGTTTGTTTATCAAGCTCATCAAAACGTGCAGAGGCATAGATGGCTTGGCTATCGAGCAACTGTCTATTTAGACGGACATCAGTAAATCAATGCAGTCCCATGAGCTATGACCTGACCAGAGTGAGAACAGAACCCGAGTCTCAAGTGCCTCCTTGAAATTCTTCAGACGTCTGAGGAGTTCATTGATCTCTTTTTCTTTCTAGCATGCTTTTACCGCCTGTTGGACCCTTTGAGTTTGGTGATTAAGGCTTTGAGATCATCTGTAATCAACTCAATCTCATCGTTCACTTGCAATGCCCCTGAAAGAGGTTTGTAGAGTCGGATGGCTCCAGATAAGAGAGTGATGCCCAGTGTGGGCCACAATATGGCAATATATTTTATCTATTATAATAGATAAATATGATATAACGAAGTTATATCGCGATAAATATGATATGATTTAGTTTTATATTACTAATATTAGGTAAAATTGGCATATTTTTCATATTGTTTATATTGAGTAAAAAAGAGATTAAGAGCTCGAAAGTCTTTAAACGCTAGTCTCGCTTAAGTCTAATATCGTATAATGAAAAAAGAAAGTAAATAAACTCTAATTTATTATTACAATATAATAATATAAACGTTTAAAATAGCGATTAAATCAATTTTTTTATGTATTAAAAGGTTTTTAATACAAAAATTATAATTTTTAAACGTTATATTATAAAATTATTAAATAAATAAAAATCGCGATTTTTTAGTTTTTAATAAATTTTATTTATATTGATATATTTTTAAATCTTTGATTTTTTAGTTTTACGTTTTTAAATTTTTTTATAAAACAATTAAAATTATTAAAATATTATTTAAAAAAAAACAAAAGATTATTAATTTCTTTAAAATTATTATTAATCGAATAATAGTTTTTAAAATAAATTTTAGTAAATTTTTCGAGATTTTAAAATTAATATTTTTTTTTTTTATTGTTTTTAGTTTTATATTATTAAACGCTTTTATAAAGATCAAATTATAATTATTTTAAATATTTAATTATATATTAAATATAAATTTACAAATACGATATTTTAATAAAATTAATAATAAAAAATAATATTATTAATATTGTAAAAAGAAATACAAAATCTCAAATAATAATAGTAATTTATTAAATTATTTTATTAGTTTTTATAGATTAAAATTTAAATTTAAATGTAATATTAAAGTTTTTAATATTTAAATTTTATTTGAAAAAATTATTATATAAATAATAATTATTTTTTAAAAACGATAATAATTCGATACAAATATAATAAAATAAAATATATTAAAATTATTGTAAATACGATATTTGATTAATAATAATTTATTTTTTCGATTAATCGAAAGTAATAAATTTCGAGTTTTTTTAAAATATATTAATAAGAATATTAAAAAGTTTTTAATAAAAAATTATTCGTATATTCGTAAATAAATTATTCAATAATATAAAAATTAAAAATAAAAATATATATTTTTTACGATTTTTAAATTTTTTTTAATTCGATTATTATTTTTAATATTATAATATAATTTATAAATAAAAATAAAATATTTAAAAATTCAATTTTAAAAATAAAAAAATTGATAAAAAAATATATTAATAAAAATATATTTAAATTAATATTTAATATTATTAAAAAATACGATATTTAGAAAAATTTTAATTATTTTATATTAAATAATATTTTTAATAACAATATTTTTATAATATATTTTTTCGACGTTTTTTAATACGAATTTTAATTTTTTTATAAAATAATATACTATTGTATATATTATTAAAAATACGTTATTAATTTTATTATTAAATCGTTTTTATTTATTATTGATAAAAAAAATATTGAATAAAATAAAATTATAAACGTTTACGAAATTACGTTAAAAAAAAATTTTTTTTTTTTTTTTTTTAAATAAATTTTACAATTTCGTAATTTAAATCGTTAATAATATTTAATAATTTTATAATTTTTTCGAATTAATAAATTAATATATTTTTCGAGATAATATAACGCGTTAAAATTTATAGTTTATAATATTATAAATAGTTTAAAATTTACGAGATTTAATCGATAAATTTATTATATTTTATAATATAATACAATTAAAATAAAATCGATTAAACGATGAAAAATAAAAAACAATTTTTATTATTAAAATTTTTTTAAAGAAATTTTCGATAAATATTAAAATATACGAATTTAAATAATAAATTTTCGATTTCGTTTTTTTTTATTGTAATTATATATTTTTTTAATTCGAACGATATAAAATTTTTTTTAAAAATAATATTATTTTTAATTTGATATTTAATTTAAAATAAATCAAAATAAATAAATATTATAAATTTACAAATAAAACGTTTATTTATATTGTTATTTTAATTTTATATTTTGAAAAATATTAAAAAGTAAAATAAATTAAAACTATAAAAACAATAATTAAAAAAATATAAAACTTTTATTATAGTAATAATAACGTTGATTTTTACAATTTCTATTGTTATCGATTTTACGAAAAAAAAAAACGATTTTTTCGAATAATTCGCGAAATAAAAAAATATTTTTTTCGATAATAAATACGATCGATATTGCGATATAAAATAAATACTAAGAATTAAAATTGAATACAAATAATAATTAGAAAATACGTAGTAAAAACGATTTTTTTTATTATTAAAAATAGTTTTAAATATTTTTTTCATTCTAGTAATATTAATAAATTCAAAACGATTCTTTTCTAGTACTAAAATTACTATTTTTGATCGTTGAAATCGTTTTGAAATTGAGATTATTTAAACTATAAAATGTTTAAAATCGTAATTAAATATCGTAAAAACTCTCGACGACGAGATTGAAAATATAGAAAATATAGTAAAAGAATTACTAGAGCAAAAAGACAACGGCGAGATCGATTTGATAATTGTTAGTTGAATTAAGCACTTTTCAACGTTTATATCGTCATATTAGCAATATATTACCTGATAAATATGATATGGCAGTCCCATATCATATCAGATACGATATGAATAGTTTCATATCGCGATAATATCTCGAGACTCTATATTACTTAATATATATTGGTTTCATATTGTGGACCACACTGGTGATGCCGAAGTCGATAAATTGCACAACGCTTCCAGCAAGTGAAAGCGCCATTAAGGGATCCATCGCGCCAGTTAAACATGGTTTCCATTATTTCTTGGGAGAGTGCAATTCAAGAAGATGCGCGAGAGATAAGTCGGGCTGGGATACAGAGGTGAGGCTTGCGGTTGTGACTGTGCTAAACCCCACGCCCCACTCACAACAATACTTTCGATTTTCTTCGTTGGTTCGAAAAATTAAAGCGAGGCGTGTCAGGCTATCATGAAGCTGCTTTCAAACAAAGTGCTGCAAGACCCTCTCGTTCGAAGTCACAGCACCAATCGAGTTAACAGTTTAGGCATTGCTAGCATGCTGAAGACCAACGGCAGCTTCCATCGATCCCGCCTTTTAGGGCGTAGCCTTTGTATCCCATGGGTTTTGTCGCTAATGGAGCCTATCACTCATCAGCCGCAGCCGCCTGTAACTTAAATTCATGTCCTGCCCTAAGATGGTTTAAACGCAAGGCTAATCTGATCTATCAAATACTGGAAAGCAGTCCTACTGACGCCTCATGGCGTAGATATCATGCGACATCGCTCATGTCTCTGCTGCGCTTATATAATCAGCCCCGCGAAGCCGAATGCGGCTCCGGCTTGCTGCGTACTCGTCAAGATTGGGCCACCGTAAGGTTATGATGTGACATAACATCAATATCAGCTGGTTATCACGCATCAATCCTAACGTTGAAAGAATCTGTTTCGGTCTGGAAAGGTGAGCAAGGTTGCTTTATCGGTATTACTGGGTGAGCTAAGGTGAGTGGGGTACAGCGGCAGGTGAGTACGAGTGAGTACGAGTGAGCATAAGTGAGCATGGTTAAATATAGTGAGCTCAAGCGAGAGAAAGCGGGGACTTATTTCGATTTCTCGATTATAGTTACTACTATTCAAACTAAAATTAGACGATTGTACAAAGATTACTAAAAAGTTCAAATCGAATTTCGCTTTTGTAATTATACGCGACTCGATTTTTAATTTTATAATTTATCGAATATTAAAATTCAATAATATTTGTACGAATAATTTCAATTTTTTTTTAATATAATAATAAAATACTACGAATAATTAAACTCGTTATAAATTTGTTTTTCGTATTTTACAATTTAAATAAATCAAAAAACAATTATTTCAATTGTAATTCGCGTTAAATAAAAATAATATAATTTTTAATAATTACGTTTAATAATATATTATTTAAAATTATTAAATATTAATTTAATATATTATTATAATAGTATTAAATATTGTAGTAAATACAATAATTAATATATTTAAATTTCGTAAAAACTATAAAAATATAAAATTGTATAAAAAATATAATATATATTAAAATTCTTTTTAAAGCGAAATAAAACAAATTTATTTCGTGTATTATATAAATCGAAAATTAATAGTTTTAATAATTATTAATTTTTATACTATTTTTGCGATATGCAAATTATAATAAGAAATTGTTAGAATATAATTTAAATTACTAATAAAAAATTAAAAAAATTATACAAATAAATAAAAAGTAAAATTATATCGTTATAAATTGTATTAATATAAAAATATAATTTTTAAATATTAAAATATTTATATAATACGTAATAAAATAAAATTATATTAATTATATATTTATAATAAAAATAATTATTGAAAAATAAATAATTTAAATTTTTTTTTTAAAATTTTAATATTTATATAATAATAAAATTATATTAAAAAAATATAATAAATTATACGTATTTATTTACTATTAAATAAATATATTTATATATCGTATAATTGAATAAAATTATATTGATTGTATATTTGTAATAAAAATAATTATCGAAAAACAAATAATTTAATATTTTTTTTGAGAATTTCAATATTTATATAATAATAAAATTGTATTAATAAAATATAATAAATTGTATTCGTTTATTTATTATTATATAAAAAATTTTTATATATTCAATTGATTTTTTCGAATATTTTATTTTATTAATATAAAATATATTCGAATCGATATAAAGTTAATATTATATGTAAATTTAATTTATTTTTTAATGAAATAATAAAATATTTACGAGAAAAAATTTGAAATAAAATTTAAATAATTATATTACTTTGTATAATACAAATAATATTAAATCGAATAATTTTTTTATAAAAAAATTGTAATATTATTTGTATTTAATTAATTTTATTTATAGAATAAAATTTGTTAAAAAAAGAATTATATTATTATTTAATTTATTATATTATTAAATATAATAAAAACGAGTTAAAATAATATTTTTCAAGAAATTAAATTGTTATAAAATTTTAATATATTTTTTATATAATAGAAATTCGATAGTTTAAAGAAAATAAAAAATTTGTAATTTGATTTGAAAAAAATAATTAAAAAAAAAACGATATATCGAGATTTAATTCAATATTTTTTGAAATATTATAATATTTATATTTTTTTAAATAAATTCAAAAAAGTAGTATTATTTTAAAAATATTTAATATACGTAAAATTAATATAAAAAAGAAATAAACTTATTAATATTTAAAATTTAATATTATTTATTTTTTGTTTTTATCAATTTTTATTTATATTAGTTTTTATTTATATTAATTTTTATTTATATTAGTTTTTATTTTGTTTAAATTAATTCTTCGATAATTTTTTTAAAATATTTTTTTTCAATTTCAAATTTTCAATAATTTTTGTTTTATCAAATTTTATTATTTAAACGTTTTCAAATTTTAACAAGTATTGAATTTTGAATTAAATTTACAATATGCAAATTGTATTAAATATTGTAATACGAAAAATTATTATTTTTAATTTTATTCGAAAAAAATTTATTAAAATTAATAATAAAATATATTTTTTTTTATATTATAATTTATTAAATATATTGAAATACTAATTATTCGATCGCTTAATTAATAAAATTCGTACAAAGAAAATCGTTGTTAGTAAATTTAAAATAAAATTAAATCGTTTTAATTAATAATAATTCGAATGTAAAATTTTTAATAATTATAATTTTCAATAAGCGCTTTTTTCGTTGTTATATTCAATTTTTAATTATTTCTACGAATAAAAAATCAAAAAATAATAATAAGCGTAAAATAAAAAAAAAAAATAATCGAGAAATTAAATTAATATTAAATATAATAAATTCGTTTTTATAATTAATTTTTATTCAACGTTTAATTTTTATAGAATTCTATTTAATAAATACTACGAAAATTGTATTAAATACGAAATATTTTAATACTTTTTATAATACTTAAATTAATAACAATTTTAATATTACGAAAATCGATAATAATTTTATTAATTGATAAATTTTCGAAATTTTCAATAAAATTTTTTCAAAGTTCAACAAATAAAAAACAGTTTAATTAAAAACTAATAATAATAAAAATCGAAAGAAAATTCAATTGAAAACATCGAAAAATTTTAATAAAATTCTTTTATTATATATTATTTAATTTGAATTAATTTAAAATTTATTTAATAATCGATTTTGTATTTAATAATAAAAATAAAATGAAAATTATATTTGATACGTAATACAATTTTTTTTAAAATTCGATTAATTAAATTGATAATAAAATAAAAATTATATTTGATATTTAATACAATTTTTTTCAAAATTCGATTAATAAAATTAATAACGAAATCGAACGTCGATACTAATTTAATAAACGTTTTCAATCTATTAAAAATTCTATAATTAATTATTTTCAATTTAATTTAATTTAAAATTCGATCGATAAAATTAATAACGAAATCGAACATCGATAACAATTTAATAAACGTTTTCGATCTACGAAAAAAATTATAATTATTTATTTCTAATTTAATTTTTTTTAAAACTCGATTAATAAAATCGATAACGAAATCAAATATCGATAAAAATTTAATAAACGTTTTCAATCTACGAAAAAAATTATAATTATTTATACTCAATTTAATTTTTTCAAAGATTCGAATAAAATTCGTAATAATGAATTCAAAAATCGACGAAAATTAAATATACGTATTAAATTTACAATGCGCGAATTTAAAAATTATATTAATATTGAAATTACGTAATTAAATATTGTTTTTATAAAATATAATATTTTTTATAAATTTTTCAAAAATTAAAAAAAACGTATTATAATTTTTAATAATCTCGAAATCGAATACTATTAAATCGTTGTCAAATTTTTAGTAAATTGCTTATTATAATACGTACGATTACAATTTACAATAGAATTTGAAAACGTAGAAAAAAGAAAAAATAATATAATTATTGAATTATATCGAATTATAAATTTTATTTATTTCGAAAAAATTATAATAAAATATATTTCGAATAATAATTCGTAATAAAACGAAAAATTATAAAACGTATTAAAAAAATTTATTAATATATTTATTGCGTTTTTATTTTTATTATATTTTTATATTATTTAAATATATTTTTATTAATTTCGTATACAATTTATTTTCGTTTTAATATATTTTTTTTGATTTAAAAATATATAAATTAATCGAGAACTTAATAAACAATATCGATTATTTTTAAAACTTTTTTTATTTGATCGTATTTTTGTTTTCAAATAACGATTTTACGATATTTGAAAGATATTTATTATCGATTCGATCGAATTACTAAAAAATTTTCAATAATTATTACAATAATACAATTATTATAATAATATAATTATTATATATTTTATATTAATAATGTGATTTTAAAGAAATTATTTTCAAGTTTTTAATAATATATTTAAAAATTTATTAAAACGTGCATTTTTTTTTATTTAATATCGTTTTTTATATAACGCTTTTTATAACGTCGTTTTTATCAATTGATTAAAATTATTAAACGTTATATTCGTCGATTAAAATAAAATCAATAAAAATAATAATTAATTAAAACTTTCGATAATATTAATATACTTTGAAAACGAATATACGATTAAAAAAAACAAAATATTTGATTTGAAAATAAAATAATTATTTCAATTTTTAAAAATAAAACGAAGAATTTCAATATTAAATTTTATTTTTTTTTATTTTAAATAAATTTTTCAAATATCGATATTTTTTATAGTAGAATTAATTAATACTTTTTTTATTAATCGATTATTTAATTATTACGAAATAAAAAATTATTAATATCGTTTAATATTTAAAAACGAAAAAAGTAATAAAAATAAATAAAATTTTTAACGAGATTATTAAATTTATTTTGTTTATTATTATTGATATTTTTATATAAATTTATAATAAAAATCTCGAATTTAAATATTATTAGATGAAATTAAAAAAATTTATTATAAAATAAACGATTTTTATTTTTTAATTTTATTTTCAATTATTTTAAAATGAAATTTAAAATTTAAATTAATAATAATATTAATTTGAGTAAAATATTCGATAAATACAATCTCGTACATTTAACGATTAATTCGATACGACAAATACTATAAATTTTTTTTAAAAACGTTTAAATATTTTTTCGTTTATAGTAATATATTTCAAAGAAAAAACGTAGAACTTTTAAAAGAATTATTGAACAAATTAAAAGTAATAATATAACGTTCAAATATATAAAATTATTTGATATTCAAATATTTAATATTATTAATATATAATTTGAAATACTTTATAAATAAAATTTAAAAAAAAAAAAAAAAAAATTAAAAAATTAAAATATTAAAACGAATTTAAAAATTTCAAGTTTAACGATTTAATTAAAATAATTAATTATAATATATTTGTATTTACGATTTATAGTAAATTTTATAACAAATTACGATTTATTATTATACGATTTATTATTAATTAATAATTTCAATATTATCGAATTTTTCGATATTTTTTTTTTTTTAATTTATAATTTGTTCGACGTATATTTTGTTTTGAGAAATAAAAAAAATATAAAAAAATTTTTTACATAAAAATATTTTTTTTTAATATAATTACAAAATAAATATAATTGCAATCGAATAAAAAAAATATTTTATTGTAAAGAAATAAAAATTTAAAATTTAAAATAAATCGATATAAATATAAAAATAAATAATAATTTGTAAATTACGAATTATTATAAGTTTTATATTCAAATGAAAATTATTAAAAAATAGAAAATTTTGATATAAATTCGCGATAAAAAATCGTAATAAAGAAATTAAATATTTCGTTTTTTTTATTCTACATTTTATTGTAAAACTGCGTAATATAAATCAAGTATTGTATAATAATACAACGAAATTATTATTTTAAAATATTAATTCAAATTAAATATTTTATTCTTTGTATATTTATTGTACGTTTATTAGTATTTTTAGTATTATTATATTGTATAATTTTTTTTACATTTTTATAATAAAAAAAAAAAAAAATTATTAATAATACGTCGTACAATTTTAATTTTCTAATTCGCGTTTTATTTATACAATTATTTTTTTTTTTTTTTTCAAATAATCGATCGTCGTATTAAATACTATAATTATTTTATCGTATATTATATTATAATCGTAAAATGTACTTATAAAAATCGTTTTATCTCTAATTAAAAAAAATATATATTAAAACTCGCGAATTAACGATTTAAAATTCTCGAATTTCAATGTAAACTTTATAATAATATTCTCAAATTTATTTTTGTTTATATAATTCTATTTTGTATTTACAATTTCTATATATATTTTAATATATCAATTTCGCAATATAATTATTTTCGATTTTATTATTTTTTTAGATTTTTATTTGTTTGTATTTTTATAATTATATTAAATATATATTTATACAAAAACGTAAAAAAACGATTCGAAATCGTATTAATATATATAATTTTTATTTTTAAGAATTTCGATTACTATAAATTGTATAATACTAATTCGATAACGAGTTTTACTCGATATATTATTCAGTTTCTTTATTAAATTTAAATTAATTAATTTTTTTTTCAAAGTATTTTCGATAAAAAATTCGATAATAATAATATTATTTTTAAAAATATTTCAATAAAAATTTTTTTTATTTTCGAATAATAATTTATAATTTCAAATAATATTATATAACGTTTTTAAAAGTTTTTTAATGGATTAATATTTATAAAAAAATCGTTCAATTAATAAAATTATTAAATAATAATTTATTTGATTATTGTACGTTTTATTTTCGTAGTTTATTAAATTATTAATTTCGATTTTTTAAATATTATCGATATTATTTTACTATTATTTATTTCGATAGTTTATCAAATTATCGATTACTATTTTTTGAATATTATAAACGTTAATTATATTTGATTCGCTTTTTTTAATACGTATATTTATCGCGTTAATATAATTATTATCAAATTTAAATTTATTAAATTTTTTATTTTTTTTTTATTTTATTCAAAGAAAAAAATCGTAATATTATTTGTACTAATTTTTAGATCTATCAAATAAATCGTATTACTTTTTGATCTTTTTTTAAAATTTGTTTTCGAATACGTTTAATTAGATTTTAAATTATTTTCGATTCAAAAAACTTTACTAAATAATTTTCGTAGTATTTCGAATTTTATATTTCGTTGAAAATATAAAATAATATTTAAATTACTATCGATAATAATCTATTTATAATTGAATTACATAGTAATATTTATAATTTTTTTTTTTTAATTAATTTTAATAAATTTTTTTTTATTATTTTTCATTAAACGATTAAACGAATTTTATTACGTAATTTCAATCAATTAAATCGCGTTTTTTTTCTCGATAATAAATCGTTTTTTTATATACTATTATTTTTATCGAAATAATTAATTTGTTTTTCAAAGAAATTTTCATATTTCGTATAACGATATATTTATCGTTTTTATCGCATTTAATAAACGTATTCAAATCTAATTTTACGTTTGATATTAATATATAACTAGTAATAATTTTTACAAATCGCTCTAATTTTTTATAAATATTAAACTTCTTAAAACTATATATATCAAATTTATCAATTATTCAAAATCGTATTATATTTCTATAAATCGTAAAACTCGATACGAATTACTATTTCAATTAATTTTCAAATACTTTTCGTATATAATTCGTCAATTATATTAATATTTTTATAAAACGATTTTCGTCGAAATTTTATTTATATTTTCTAATAACAAATACATTAAATTAATTATATTCGTCGTCGAATAAAATAATATTAATAAAAATAAAAAAAATATTAAATTTATAATTAGTTTTCGAATTTTTCAATATTTTATTCGTTGATATATAATATTTACGATCAAGTCCATTAAAAACAATATTTTGAAACTTTATAAATTATTTAAAAAAAAAATTCTAAATTAAAAATTTTAATTATTCATTTTAACGATTATTTACATATTAAATTTTCGATTTTATATAAATATTTTTTGCGTTATTCGTTCAAAATTTCTCTTCGAAATATTACTCGTAAAAATTTCTAATATCGTAATAAATTTACTCGATAAATTTTTCGAATATTTATTGATTAATTTTATTGTATATTTGTTTAATTTCTTTCTAAAAAATCGAATTAAATCGTAATAATATATTGAAAACGATTTTTTTGAAAATAATTAATAATATTAAAAAATTTGATCGTACGATTAATTTAAATATTACATATTAAATATTCGTATTATTTCAAATTAATACGTTAAATTTATTTTGAACAATGTAATCGATTAAAAAAATTATTAATACGATATTCAATTAATTCGAATTTATTCGATTGTATAAAATACTAAAATTACTAATTAAAGTTTTATTATTTATTCGTAAACGAAAAATACGATTTATTAATTGATTTTGTAAAATTAAAATAAAATCGAATACAAAACTTTTAATAATTACGTATATTAATAAAAAATATAATTTCAAGAAATTGAATTATATTCATAATAATAATCGTTGAAAAAACAATTTGTATTGTATTGAATAATAATACGATATTAAAATCGAAATATATTAATTCAAAAAAGTAATAAAAAATAATTTTTTTTTTTTTAATCGAATTATTTTTGATTTTGTTTAATTCGAAAATTATAATTATAATCGTAAATTGAAAAAATCGCAAATAAAAAATTGAAAACTTGTAATATAAAAATGCAAATTATCGCGAATTCGTTTTCGTTTTGCGATTTAATTACGTAAACTATATTGAAATCAAAAAAATTCAACGTTGGAATAATTCGTTTTTAAATTTAATTTTTTGAACTTTTTATTATTAAATTAATTATTTTAATACAATTAAAATTTAAATATTTTTTATATTTTTTTCGATGAAATAATATTTTATCGAATTAATAAACTTTTTAAAATTATTTATATTTGAAATTAATTTATTTAAAAAAACGTAAAAATCGAATTAATTTGAATTAGTATTTTGATATTAAGAATATTAATTTTGTAAATAAAAAAAATTGAAAATTACAAAGAAATTATAATTTTGAAACGTTATTTGATACTATTTCGAATAAAAATAATCAATTCGAAAATACGAAAAAAATATTCGAACGTTTATCGTTTTAAAGAAAATACTACATATGATCGCGTTTATAATAATCAAAAGAAATGAATTATATAATATATAGAATTAATATTTTTTAAATTTAGAATTAAATAAAAATAAATTTTTTTTAATATTATTTTTTATCGTTGTATTCAAATTTTTTTTCGAATTTAAAATATTAAATTCTAAATTCGATACGCGACGAAAAAAAATAGATTACGATAAAATTTTATATATTAATAACGTTGAATAGTTCGCGATTTAATTAGTAAAATTAAAAAAATATTATTTAGAATTTTTAATTTGAGTTTTTAATTTTTATTCTTAGAAATTACTTTATAAACTCTTTTACGAAAGTAATAAATACGATTATAACGATTTATATAATTGAATAATACAATTCGTATTTATTAACGACGAAAAATAAATAATTCGATTTTTTAAAAATTTCAAAATCAAAAATTTTAATAAAAAAATCGAAATTAAAATTTTAATATTAAAATTTATTCAAAATAAAACGAATATTCTCGTTTTTGAAATCAAAAATTAAAATTTAATAATTAAAAATAAATTTGAATTAAATTTATTTATTATAATATCAATTATTAAAAACGTTGATTTAAAAAGTATTTTTCGAATATTTGATTTTAAAATTAAATTTATACGATAAAATATTAATAATAAAATCGTTACAATAATTTATTATTAAATTACTAAATATATATTTCAATTTTTTAAACTCGATTTTTTTCAAATCGATAATTTGTTAAAATCGTTTATATTGTAAAAAATTATAAATTATATCGCGATAATAAACTTACGACTTTTTACGTAAAAAATATACAAAATTTTAATTTTTAATAAAATCGATATTTATTGTACGTTTTATAATTTTATTATTATTTTTTTTTATCAATATTAATTTCTATCGTTTGTATATATTTTAAATTCAAAAATTATAATATTTTCGTTTATTATCGATTATTTTGCTTATATAATCGAGAGAGACTTATAATAATTTTATTAATAATCAAATGCAATCGACAATGAAATAAATATACGAAAAAAATTTATTTATTAAAAAATTTTTAAATTTTTTATTTTATATCAAATTTTAATTAAATATAATAAAAAATTATTTAAATTTATTTTCGATAATTTTAATCCAATAAATATAATTGTTAATAACGAGCGAAATTTGAAAATTATTAGTATTATTAATTAGAAATAATTATATATCGAATTTTATTAGTTTTTCTATTTTTTATTATATTGATTTTTATTTGATTTATTAAATTATTAATTCAAAAACGATAATAATATTATTATTAAATATAAAAAATCTTTAAAAATATTTTTAAGCATTTTAAAAAAAGAAAAAAAAATTATATTTAAAAATATTTCTTTGATTGAAAAATCGTTAATTTTTATAACAAAATATAAAAAAAATAAACGAATATAATTTTATTATATTATTCGTCAAAGATTTAATAATTTCAATATATTAATTTAAAAACGATTTCGAATTACGATATTAAACTTTAATCGATTTATTAAAATAATTTCGAAAAAGAAAATTATTACGTTTATTAAAAAGAAAATAATTGTTTTAATTATATTTACAATAAATTAAAATTAATATAATTATTTTATTACAATTAATTATTTGAATAAAAAAATAATATATAATCGAGTATTTTTAAAATTATAATATATTATTATTTTCAAAATATTATCTCGTAATATATTATTTTATTAATTAATTTTTTATTATTTGTTATATATTTGTATTTTATATATTTTATTATATTTTTTGTATTTTTTATTTTTTTATTCGATTAATCAAATAATAATATTTTCTCGCAATTTTATTACGTAAATATTATAATTTTAAATTTTATTAATATAAATTGAAAATTTGAAATTAATCAAATTATATTAATAAATTATTCTATGTATAAATTATTAATAATAATACTAGTTTAATTTATTCGTATAATATACGTAAAATTTATATTATATTAATATAATATAGTATTAAATATTATACTAAGATTTATTAATTCGTTTTATATTAAAATAAAAAATATAAAACAAATAAAAAAAATAAAAAAAATTGTTAAAAGTTTTATATAAATCGAATTAAATGTAAATTGATACTATATA
This sequence comes from Acephala macrosclerotiorum, assembly GCA_014904845.1. NCBI lineage: Eukaryota > Fungi > Ascomycota > Leotiomycetes > Helotiales > Mollisiaceae > Acephala > Acephala macrosclerotiorum. The sequence continues at coordinate 112,631 of MU119366.1, forward strand.
TAAAAAATTGATTTTTTTATAGATTGATTTTATATAAATCGATTTCATTATATAAATATTATTTTTGTTATAGTTTTTTTTAAATATAGTAAATAAATTATTTTATATATAAATTAATATCGTTTATTTCAAATTTTCAATTTATAATTCATTGGATTTTACAAGAAATAGTAAACGAAGAATCGAATTAATCGATATATCGAATCGTTGTAAAAAATTTGTTTACGTTTCAAATAACAATAACGTATTCGAAATAAAAATATAAAAAGAAAATCAATATATATAACGAAATAAAACGAATATATTACTATATTTTATATATATAATAAAATAAAACGAGAATTTTTATTAATTTGCAATATATAATACATTTAAATAATAATAATTATTTATTTAAAAAAATGTTTTTAAATAATATTATAAATTGTTTACGTTTACATTTTATATTTTATATTTATTATTTTATTGAAAATTTTAATCAATTTTTTTTAATTGTATATCGAATTTATTTATTGATCAATTGAAATCAAAATATTTAAAATCGAAAAAAAACGTAAAATACGTAAAATTATTAATAATTATATTACAAATATTAAAAATAATAATATAAATCGTATAATAAACGTAAGTAAATCGTTTCAAAAGAAAAAAAACGATATTAAAAAAAAGAAAAAAAAAAAAAAAAAAAAA